>BSBM01000753.1:41067500-41080000 GCA_027924585.1 Larix kaempferi | reverse complement strand
TGTGGCTAGCGTTCCTAGCTGGAACCATCCTAGACACACCTGCAGGACTCCCCGGAACTCAATTTTGTCGCACGATTGGGATTCTATGGCCCCGACAAGGATCTAGCAGGTGTCCCTGAAGGACTTTTGGATGTCGGACGGAACGAGCCATAGAATTAAGATCGTGGCTCGGATCGATGAACCGTCGAATCCATTGGATTCATGACTTCAGGATAGTGCTAGGGGTGCCCCTTGCCACTGGTCCCATGGCCCAAGTGTCATCTTGTAGGTGCATTCTGCAAACTAAGGTTTTGCTCAATGAGGGACTGTGTAATTTTTCCCACTGGGGTCAACTTTGCAAAATCATCCACCAGGCACTTGTGGCTAGCGTTCCCAGTTGGAACCGTCCTAGACACACCTGCAGGACTCCACGGAACCCATTTTTGTCACACGGTTGGGATTCTATGGCCCCGACAGGCATCCAACAGGTGTCCCTGAAGGCCTTTTGGATGTTGGATGGAACAAGGCATAGAATGAAGACCCTGGCTCGGATCGACAAACCATCAACTCTGTTGGGTTCAGGATGTCGGGAGAGTGCTAGGGGTGCCCCTCTCCGTCGGTCCCATGGCCCATGTGTCATCTTGTAGGTGCATTCTACTAACTAGGGTTTTGCTCAGTGAGGGACTATGCAATTTTTTCCCACGGGGATCAACTCTGCAAAATCGTCCATCGGGCACTTACGGCTAGTGTTCCTAGCTGGAACCATCCTAAACACACCTGCAGGACTCCCCGGAACCCGGTTTTGTCGCATGTTTGGGATTCTATGGCCCCGGCAGGTATCTAGCAAGTGTCCCTGAAGGCCTTTTGGATGCCGGACAGAATGAGCCATTTAATGAAGACCGTGGCTCGGATCGACGAACCGTCAACTCCGTTGGATTCAGGACGTCGGGACAGTTCTAGGGATGCCCCTCTCTGCCGGTCCCATGGCCCACGTGTCATCTTGTAGGTGCATTCTGCAAACTAGGGTTTTGCTCAATGAGGGACTATGCAATTTTTTCCCATGGGGGTCAGCTATGCAAAATCGTCCGCCGGGCACTTGTGGCTAGCATTTCCCTTCTTATGGTGAAAAATGGGATGGTGATGGTGACAACATGGGTAGGAAGAGCACGGTGAGGATGATGATGATGATGATCAGGGTGAGGATGATGATGATGAGGGTGAGGATGAGGGTGAGGATGAGGATGAGGGTGATGGTGATGATTACGAAACTTGTGCAATTTATCAAAAAAAACATAGGACCATGAAGATTTTGATGTTGATGATGATGATGATGTTGAATATGATGATGATCGTGGTGGTGGTGATGAAGACGATGATGATGGCGATGGTGATGATGATGATGAGGGTGAGGAGGATGAGGATGGGGATGAGGATGAGGGTGATGAGGATGATGATCATGATGAAGATAAGGATGTGGATGAGGGTGAGGATAATGATAATGATGGTGGTGGTGATGATGATGAAGATGTTGGTGATGAGGGTGATGAGCATGATGATCGTGATGATGCATATGTTGAGGATGGTGATGATGATGAAGATAATGGTTTACCGTGATGATGATGAGGATGAGTATGAGGGTGATGATGATGAGGATGATGATGGTGGTGCTGGTGGTGCTGGTGCTGGTGGTGAAGATGATGATGATGATGATGATGATGATGATGATGATGATGGTGGTGATGGTGATGGTCGTGATGAAGATGATGATCATGATGAAGATGATGATGATTAGGGTGAGGACGATGATGATGAGGGTGAGGATGATGAGGATGAGGATGAGGATGAGGATGAGGGTGATGATGATGATTATGAAACTTGTGCAATTTATCAAAACAAACATAGGACCATGAATATATTATTTTCGTTCATCAATAAAACACTATCAAGGAATATCATTAAACTAGTTAGGTATTTCATTTTCCATGGATTCTGGATGATTACTTTTTCATTATGACAGGTGGAAAATGGACATATGAAAGAGGTAAAGCACAAACTAGATTCTTACATACTACGGTTTAGTAAGGATAGGGTTTATATCTTCCACAATATTATGAGAGTGAATTCATGACCAGCTATTAGTTAGCATATTTCAAAAAACTAGGGTATATTTGTTACATATATTTGACCATATGTACATGAAGGCCCAATGAATTTTATTACACTTTAGTTATGCATTCCTTGCCATTCAATCAAACTGCATAGATGCTCATGTATGTATAGTTTGATGAAATATAGTAGCATTGATGAAATATGTAGCATCTATTGGACTTCCTCTTACTATCTAAAAATGTCATAGGATTACATTTATGGTATGCATAGCATGTTACTATTATGACAGAGGTTTTTTCCTTGCAACATATTTTCCTTGCAACCATAATCATGATCAATGGGTATGAACCCTTGGAGTTGACAAAAAACACAATTTTAAATTAGATATCAAATTAGCATGCATGTGCTAAGTTCATTGAACTGTTGAAAGATATTATTAGTTTTTTCCATTAAGATAATGTTTTCATAACACAATGGTGAGATGTTACTTGATCAATGCAATAAATGTAAGAGAATAAATATTGCTTGAAATGTAATTTTATAAATTTCAATAGCATAATTTATCAATTTGTGGAAAAAATGAATCATCACAAGCACAAGTCGAAACTCAAGAGAAAATATGGAATATATTGATAGTCGAATGTTTGTAATGCAAAATATGGGAAAGTAGTCGGCCCTCAAATGGCCTGTCAATGTACATGTATCCCTAAGTACAACAATGTGTACATGTATGTCAAAATACATCTATTCAAGACTATGCAACATCAAAACTCAATCTTTCTCTTGTTTTTCCCCAACTTTCCTCTATCGACCATCTCCCTGGGATCACTCGGCATCTCAGAAGTCTGCAAAAAAAATCATTATTTTTATCAAATAACTGCACTAATACCCTACCATCAACAAACTTAAAAAATTAACTTATGGCCAAATTAGTTCTAACAAACACTCATCAAGTCCTCATGGGGTATAGATGTGAGCGGTGTGCTCATGGAAGGCATCTCTATAGTTGTGCTCTGCAAATAAAAGATCATATCTCAATTAATTCAACAATTCAACATTGATCAACGTGTTTGGGTATGTTGAATAAAAAAACTTGGTCATTAATAAACATCTCACCGCAAGAGGAGACACGGTCAGAACCATGGATTGAGCAGAGGGCTCAGGAACTTCTGCCGCTAATGGCTACAATCACCAAATGGAGAAATAGTTAGACATGCATGAATAAACAATATAGTAACATGGTTAAATACTATGCATTGTGATTGTCCAAATAGTTACCTCCATATGACTCGTGGCTATTGTAGATGCAGCACTGTCTGTAGCATCAATGACCTTTGTTAGTTCATAGGTAGATGGATCTCTCGTGTGTCTGCTATAGAGGACATCCACATTCTTTCCAGGAGTGGAGCCTCTCTTGTACACTTGTCCCTTTTGCACGTTGGGACTACGGGGAGATCGAACTGCTGATAGTCTCGAACGTATATCTGCTGGTGGCTACAATCACCAATACTGACGTAGTTAGAAATGCATTGGTCAATGGAATAGCATGTATTAACAAACTGAAAATGATGAAATACATACCGATGTACTGTATACGTCAATCAATTCTAAGAAACGGTCTACCGTCCATTCTGTCTCCACAAGAACGGTATCGATTGTATTCCCACCGGGGGGGATCTCACTAGATGAAATCATTTCCATCTGATGGGGATTTGCAACCTACAATTTAGAAAATTGTAAATATTAGATCATGTAGCATTGATTAAGTAACATGTGATAAAAAAATAACATGCGTTGAAATAATGTCATGTTGAAATAGTTACCTCAGCATGAGATGTTGTCGCTGAAGGTATGACAACATCTTGTAAGTCAGAAGGTTCTACTGCATGAGCCTCTTGGCCCTCATGCCCTTCTTGTGGCAATTGCAAGTTTAAAAATCATTAAAAATATTAGCAATCTATATATGTGTATAGTAAGGAAAAATAATTTACAAATGACACTAAATTGTTAACTGGACCTACTCATGTATTAAAATAATGTCATGTTCAAATAGTTACCTCATTGTGATTTGTTGTCACTGAAAGTATGACAACATCATCATCACCATCATGCGGTGTTGGAGCATGATCCTCTGGACTATGCTCTGCATCATCAATGCAAAGGTCTTCAATCCCGTGCCCTTCTTGTAGTAACTACAAGTTTAAAACCATTAAAAATATTATCAATCTATATATATGTTTATAGTAAGGAAATATAATTTAAAAATGACACTAAATTGTTAACCACTAACTTACCTGTGTGAAATACCTAGTAAAGGTATCATTTGTTCGGACAGGACAAAAGAAAGGATGGTCGCATACTGTGCATGGGTGGGGTTGATGGTTGTGCTCATGCTGTGTAGGTACAGTGCCACTACTAGATGCTCCTCGGCCACTGGAAGGTGGTGGCTCTACCCCACTGGGAGGTGGTGGATCTACCCGACCGACAGGTGTTGGCTCTACTACACCCATAGATGGTGGCTCTGATGGGCCTACCTAGTGCGGACCATGAAGATACATGGTATGGTGAATAACCGCCTGTGCCAATAGTAGGAAGGAATCTTGTGTCTCTGACACCAACTAATGTGAAGGCGGCACATCTGGCTTGGGACGCCTCCTACAAGGTGGAGCTATGGGGATATTGGGATCTATGTGCCTTGCATTGGGACGTTGCTTAGGCATCCCCATCCCAACACCCTGGTACTCCAAGATATCAAAATAGTTAACATGCTTCCCCAGCACAAACTCTACGTACTTCTTTCTCAGAAAATACAAAGGAATTCCCCTATTGTTGTGTGGTGTTGCATCAAACACCATCTACCATCGGTCCATCCAATTATCTATGAATGGTTGATATGTAAACCACTTGATAGAAATGCGCCTTTTGTTTGCATTAGGGACTTCACCATCCCATGGATTTCTAAACAGGGAAAATATTTGTTCTTTTGAGATTTTCAACTTCTTGACTTCTCTGTACCTAAGTCCATCCACATATTGTTGCCTCTTTCTTTCTCTAAATGTGGCAATATATTACAAAGCACCATTAGACCTACTAAAGGTCTCTATCATTGCATCCAAATTGGATGCAAGCATAACATGCCGGTCATCAACAATAGTAATTGAGGCTCGAATTTCTCTGAGCCTCTGAATTTCTCTTTGGATGTCAGAGTGGGCATTCATGGTCGTCATTGCAAACAAAAAATAAAAATAAAAATCATTAGAAATGTATACATGTACTATAATGACATCTCTCAAAAATGAAAAATGTACAAACTTTGTGCAAGAACGAATACATTACAAACATAAATATCATCTCATGCATACATTACAAACATAAATATCATTTCATATGACCATTGCAGGCATACATTATGGGTCATTGAGGGCATAAGGGTGGAGACCATGCGGGCATAAAGACCCTGATGATGTGGAAAAGATATGTATTTTTATTGGTTAAACTGAGGCAACCTATTGATGGACAGAATGAAGACATGCTGGTAGAATGATGAAGAGATTACTAATGATATGGGCATAATGTTGTGATGTGCATATAGACAATGTAAAGTGTATGAATGGAGATATGGCAGCAGATTGATATGACATGAATAATGATGGCATAATGAAGATGTGATCTAATTGGGTATATTTTCTTATGGGAAGAACGAAGTTATATTGAATAATGAGTGCTTGATGAGAATGATGAAGTGCTTTGGAAACAAACAAGGGCTTCTGGTTGATGATGTATGTAATCTGCAGAATTAAGAAGAGTCTGAAATATCATTTGTAAATCTATGGTTGTTGGGGTGTTGATGCATCCCAATGAGTTACAGCTGACAAAATTATCTTCTGAATAGGATTGTCATTGATGACAACATTAATGACAACGGTGTAAATGGCATGACGACAAGCAAACAAGGTGACTTGACAAAGAGTTGGAAAAGACAAGATAAAAGACAAGGAGATGGGAATTGGCACACCTAATGAACCAAATGAACCATACTATGGTCATTTGGAGTTGGTCCTAATACCCTAGACAAGGATGACTGGGAGATAACAAGTTACATGAACAAAGAAGCATAAAGTGAACAAAGAAGCTTGAAGTTGACACTTGGCAAGGAGTTGCGGGCATCCCTTATGGCATCTGCGGGAATCCAGAAATGAAGGTGATGGACATGCAGACATGTTGCCGAGCTACTACACATTCGGGCAATTCCAGACAGTGAGCAACCCGGTGAGAACCATCGCATCAGGCAATGGAGGACCCTTCAGAATCAATGTGACCTCATTTGGGAACAACGTCAACATATCCACCGGGATCATCAACACGCCCGTCAATAGTGCAGTTTATTCTCAGAACAACGTGGTCATCTACCAGGTCGACAAGGTGCTCCTTCCACAGGAATTCTTCGGCGCTAAGCCTCCAGCTGCAGCTCCGGCTCCCGAGGCCGGCGCTCCGATCTCGTCTCCTGCTCTTTCTCCATTTGGCAGATCTGCTTCGGGATCTACAAGTGCCGGCTATAGATCCGTGGTGGTTCTGTACTACATTGTTCTTCTCGTTGTAGGTGCTCTTGTGCTCGTGATTTCTTCGTAGCGTCCATTGTGTTGTTTAATGTAGGTCGAGTCTGGTGGTGAGGCTGTTGAATTGTTTGTTGGTTTTTAGTACATTAAAGTTGTTCGTTCCTGCTACATTTCCTTTTTCGTTGTGGGGTAGTGAATAAAGGTCATTCTTTCATTGAGGTGATATTGGGTTTTCGAATTTCATTGCAGACAGAGATAAATACATATTTTGTATGTGGATTGTCAATGTTATGTAACCACGTTCATAGATCAATGAAAGAAATTCTTACATTTTGGTAAAGTGAATCCCTTACAGTTTGCATAATTTGAAGGCTATGCCACTTTCTTTACTGAATCTCTTGCAGTTTATAATTTGAAGGGGTTCTCTTCGTCGCTCTTTTTTTCTGTCTAAGAAAATGGATCGTCTATTGTGTAACAGGTGATTACTGTTAACCTGAAAGTAGTGAATCAACCTAATCATAACAATATATCAGAGTGCCCAAGCTTAACTAATTTTTTTATTATTTTTAATGTATGAAATTGGGATTCACATTTCATGTAAAATTATGTCCATATCTAAAATTAATTTTTGATAATCTTTTTTGATATTTTTAATGTATGAGATTGGGATTTACAATTCATTTCAAAATCATTTTGTCAATTTTGGTTAGCTCATTGAGTTATTCAATTTTCTTTAGGGGTAATTTAGTTAGGCGACCCCAATTCAATTCAATTAAAGTAACTTAGAAGAAATTCGAGCAAACAAAAAAAATATTTTAACATTTAAGTTTTTTTAATATATAATATTGAGATTTACAATTCTTTTCAAAATTATTTTTACATTTAAATTCAATTTTTGATAATCAAGGAATTTATAGTTCATATCAAAACTATATTAAATCTAAACAATAATTAATTGAATAAGTATTTGGATAACATTAGTTTTTATTAATTTTGATATTAAAAAAATTTAATCAATTTAATAAATAAAAATTACAAAAGAAAAGATTGTATTGATTTTTATTTTTAAAAATTAATCAATTTTATTCATTTATATAATAGTGTAACAACTAATTGATTGAGGGTTATTTGAAATTCTATCATTAACAATTACTCTATCACACTCAAATGGAACCAAAGGGCTTGGGTCACTCTTCATATTTTGTTCCATTCCTAAATATTTTCATTGGAATTAAACATAGCAATTGCTTTGTCCCACGCAAATGGAACCAAAGGGCTTGATCATTCGACAGGAAAGTAAATACCAGATTCATTATTTCATTCACCAAGCATTGTATTTATACAAAGTGTTTGTGAACTTTGGCATTCGTATTCCAAATGGTATGTTAGAGTCTCCTAGACTCTACGTCTACCTAAACTGAATTTTTGTTTATTTACAAATTACCCTAGGATTCTAACATTCCCTCCCTTAATTTGAAGGGGTGTTTGTAAGTCCAAGCATGGTTCTAAATCTTTCAAACTTTTCTTGTCCAAGTGCTTTGGTGAAGATATCTGCAATTTGATCATTTGTGGCACAATTATGTAAATGGAATGTGTTGGCCTCTACTTGATGTCAAATCAGATGATACTTTGTGTTGATATGTTTAGTTTGATCATGGAATCTAGGATTCTTGGACAAATTGATTGCATCAGTGTTGTCAATCAAAAGTGGAGTGGAGTATTCTTGTCTCTTCTACAAATCCTCAAGTATCTTCCTGAGCCACACAATCTCTTTGGTTGCTTCTGTGGCTACTACATATTCTGCCTCTGTTGTCGAATCTGCTGGAACTGATTGTTTGTGTGATCTTCAGGAGATAGATGTTGATCCAAGACTCATCGTGTATCCATAAGTGGAAATTCATGTTTCTTTGTCACCATCAAAGTCCAAATCAGAGTACCCAATAAGTCTGAAGTCATCCACCTTAGAATATTTAATTCCAAAGTCTTGAGTCCATTTCAAGTATCTTAGAACTCTCTTTGTTGCAGATCAATGTCCTTCACAAGGCTTGTTAATGAACCACGAAAGAATACTAACAACATAAGAAATATTTGGTAAGGTAGATGAGGCTTCCTACAAGCTAGCAGTACTTGGTTGCAACCTCGAATTCTTTTCCTTCACTTGATGTGATCTTTAGCTTTTGTTCCATTGGAGTTGAGAGCGGGTTGTAGTCTTTCATGCCAAATTTGTTCAACAGTTCTCCCATATAATTTTTCTGAGAAATGAAAATGTACTTAGGATGTTGAGTCACTTCAATTCCTAAGTAATAGTGAAGATGTCCCAGATCGATCATTTTAGAGCCTTTCTTTAAGTCTTTCATTATGGTTTCTATATAAATTTCATTGTTCCTCGTCATCAAAAGATCATCCGCATATATGGGCATGTGCAAGCTAATGAGGGTCACTTTTGGCGTGTTAGATGCAATCAAAAACTGAAAAATCAGGCATCTACCAACTTACTTGGTTTTCTTGAGATACTTACACAAGATATCTTGCATCGAGTAAAAAATATGAAGTGTAGGAAATTGAGTCATGTTTCCGAATATATAAGTTTTAAGTAATGAAAATTTACATAACTATGCCAAATTTCATTTTTTCTAACAGACACTTTTTTATTTTTTTGGCAAATGATAAGGTATATATGTTTTTGTGGGTGCCTTTCACTGCCTAAATGACGGTTTCAGGCTACAAAATTCGGTATACATGTATAGAACTCGTAGAACTAGTGCATCGCTATTTTTCCAAAATTAAATGTTTATTTTTTATTTTTATTTTTAATTATGTAAGTGGTCAAGCCTCGAGAACGGTACGTCAAATGTGGGTGCAGCCTTTGAAGGTCTTAATGTAGTTATTTTTACTTGGATTTTTTATAGGATGTAGAGGTCGTTGTCATCTAGTGCAGCATACAATTTTTTTTTAAATGGTTGTGAAATGAAAAAGTTACGGAATAAACACTAACAGTATGTTTTTTGACCAAAGGAGTGATGACACAAGAAAATTAGGAAATAAATAGAAAATATCAATATATTTTTTTTTTAAATTACATATTTGGAATTTGTATAAAAAATTCTATCTATGCCTAAAATTTCGTCAATAATGGTCAGGTATGTCATGCTGTAGTGAGAGGTGAAAAACAAGCATACTCAGAAAAATGCTGAAAATGTCAAATTAGCTATGGTCTAAAAATTCCCTAGCACAGGTTTGGTAAGTCCGAACCAGCCACATAGGAAAGTGGCTGACAAGCGGGCACGGGAGGAGTGGGTGAGTAGGCACTCAGGAATGCGTGCGTGTTATGTTTAAATTCAAATAACGCGTGCACGTTGTATTTAAATTCAAATTTTAGTGTTTTGGCACTCAATGTTATAAGCAACACGCTAGCTGTTAGGATATTTAGACACTTAGGAGTTAGTTAAGATCAACTTGTGTAATATATCCGTTAGGGATAGTGTGTTTCTTTAGTATGCATTAGTATGCATTTGTAAATACTTAATCCGACGGTCACGATATGTTTCCGACATAGAGTGATCCGACGGCTCAACTTCTCTTAGATCAAACCTAACCTTGATCCGTGGCTTAACACCCGATTGGTCCATGATCTCTATTTAAAGAGCATGGAGGGTCATTGTTTAGTTGATCGATTATGAGAAGCTCATTTGTAACTTTCTTTCTTTGCATAATAAATTGTCCCGTAGAAGCTATTTGGCCGGGGCCGTGGAGTGTTTCCCTCAAGAGGGTTTAAACCACGTCAAAACATCGGTGTGTTGATCTGTGATCTTCCGATGGTATCTTGCAGAGATGGTGTTTGCTCCGGTTGTGTACTCGGAAAACATCATCGGGACAGTTTTGACAAACGTGCCTCTTGGCACGCCTCGGTTCCCTTGGAGCTTGTGCATAGTGACTTGTGTGGCCCTCTTCCATCTGCTTCCTTTTCTGGTTTCAAGTATTTCTTAACTTTCATTGATGATTACACCAGACGCACTTGGGTTTATTTCCTAAAACTTAAGAGCGAAGTATTTAACATGTTCTTGGCCTACAAGGCCCTTGTTGAAAAACAATCTGGTCATCAAATTATCAAGTTAAGATCTGACAATGGAGGAGAATATGTTAACAAACAGTTCACTACTTTCTGCACTGAACAAGGCATCCAACAACAGCACACTGTTCCATATACACCACAACAAAATGGTGTAGCTGAGCGGAAGAACCGCACTTTAAAAGAAATGGCTAATTGTATGATCCAATCTAAGGGACTAAGTCTTCAATTTTGGGCTGAAGCCATTAATTGTGCAAATTACATAGTTAATCGCACCCCCACTAAAGCATTACAAGGTATAACACCGGAAGAAGCATGGACTAAAACTAAACCTGATGTAAGTCACTTCCGTGTGTTTGGTAGTGAAGCATGGGCTCACATTCCGGATGAAAAACGGAAAGCATTGCAGCCTAAAAGTGAAAAGTGCATATTTGTTGGATATTCTGAAGATGTAAAAGGTTATAGACTTCTTCAACCACCTTCTCATGCTATAATCATTAGAAGAGATGTTAAATTTGATGAAAATATCTTGGCCTGCGAGCCTAACTCGGCGAGTGTGCCATCTTTGGCCTGCGAGCCTGATTCGGCATTTGTGCCTTCTTCTTCTTCTTCCAACTTCCTTGACAGGTTTCCAACTCCAGTTTCTGATGATGACAGTGAGGATGAAAATCCACCTCCGCCTGCTCATGTTCCTCCAGTTGCACCAGCACAAGTGCTTCCTCGATGGGTCCGTTCAACATGTGAAGCAGCTGGTGATCTTGCCGGTGATCCTAGAGATCAACGTCGAACACGTTCTCAGTTTCAGCGAGCCTCTTCTCTTTTGGCTCAAGTTTCCGAGAATCATGATCCAGAAACTTTTGCAGAAGCTTCAGGGAATCCAGATTGGGATGCAGCCATGGATGAAGAATATCGTTCCTTAATGGCGAACGATACTTGGGATCTTGTACCTCTTCCAAAAGGAAGAAAACTTGTCAGATGTAAATGGGTCTACAGAACTAAGTATGCATCAGATGGAAGTGTTGAAAGACTTAAGGCAAGGTTAGTTGCCAAAGGTTTTTCCCAAGTTGAAGGGATTGACTACAATGAAACCTTTGCTCCCGTCGCCAAAATGAACTCCATCCGCCTTGTTCTTTCCCTTGCAGCCTTACACAACTGGGAAGTCCATCAAATGGATGTCAAGTCTGCCTTCTTACATGGTGATTTACAGGAGGAAATTTACATGGAACAACCTCCTGGCTATGTTCAGAATAACTCTAGCCTTGTCTGCCGCCTTAAGAAATCCTTATATGGCCTTAAGCAAGCTCCTAGAGCTTGGTATGCCAAAATGGATAACTTTCTCCTTGACACTGGTTTTTCTAGATGCCATTCTGACCCCAATGTCTATACCAAGAAAGTAGGAAACCATCTCATCATACTTGTTCTATATGTTGATGACCTTATTCTTACTGGTAGTGACCCTAAGCTTATAACCCATGTGAAATCCAGTCTTAAACAAACCTTTGAAATGTCAGACTTAGGACATTTGCATTATTTTCTTGGTCTCCAAGTTCTGCAAACCAAAGAAGGAATCTTTCTTTCTCAGTCTAAGTATGCTTGTGACCTTCTTCGTCGCTTTCACATGGAAGATTGTACACCAGCCCCTTCTCCCTTCCAGTCTGGAGTCAAACTTTCTGCCACTTGTACTTCACCTGAAGTAGATGCCACCTTGTATCGTCAGCTTGTTGGTTGTCTTTTATACTTGACTCATTCCCGTCCTGACCTTTCCTTTGTCGTTGGTCGAGTTGCCC
>BSBM01000753.1:40787500-41062500 GCA_027924585.1 Larix kaempferi | reverse complement strand
GGATGCCCCTCTCTACCAGTCCCATGCCCCACGTGTCATCTTGTAGCTGCATTCTGCAAAATAGGGTTTTGCTCAATCAGGGACTATGACATTTTTGTCCACGGAGGTCAACTCTGCAAAATCATCCGCTGGGCACTTGTGGCTAGCGTTTCCCTTCTTATGGTGAAAAATGGGATGGTGATGGTGACAACATGGGTAGGAAGAGCACGGTGAGGATGATGATGATGCGTATTAGGGTGAGGATGATGATGATGAGGGTGAGGATGAGGGTGAGGATGAGGATGAGGATGAGGGTGATGATGATGATTATGAAACTTGTGCAATTTATCAAAAAAAACATAGGACCATGAAGATTTTGATGTTGATGATGATGATGATGATGGTGGTGGTGGTGATGAAGACGATGATGATGGCGATGGTGATGATGAAGATGAGCGTGAGGAGGATGAGGATGGGGATGAGGATGAGGGTGATGAGGATGATTATCATGATGAAGATGAGGATGTGGATGAGGGTGAGGATGATGCGGATGATGATCATGATGGTGGTGGTGATGATGATAAATATGTTGGTGATGAAGGTGATGAGCATGATGATCGTGATGATGCATATGTTGAGGATGGTGATGATGATGAAGATAATGGTTTACCATGATGATGATGAGGATGGGTACGAGGGTGAGGATGACTATGAGGGTGAGGATGATGAGGATGATGATTATGATGGTGGTGGTGGTGGTGGTGGTGATGAAGATGATGATGATGATGATGATTATGATGATGATGATGGTGGTGGTGGTGGTGGTGGTGGTGGTGGTGGTGATGAAGATGATGATCATGATGAAGATGATGATGATTAGGGTGAGGATGATGATGATGAGGGTGAGGATGATGAGGATGAGGATGAGGGTGAGGATGAGGGTGATGATGATGATTACGAAACTTGTGCAATTTATCAAAACAAACATAGGACCATGAACATCTTATTTTCATTCATCAATACAACACTATCAAGGAATATCATTAAACTAGTTAGGTATTTCATTTTCCATGGATTCTAGATGATTACTTTTGCATTATGACAGGTGGAAAATGGACATATGAAAGAGGTAAAGCACAAACTAGTGTCTTACATACTAGGGTTTAGTAAGGATAGGGTTTATATCTTCAACGATATTATGAGAGTGAATTCATGACCAGCTATTAGTTAGCATATTTTAATAAACTAGGGAATATTTGTTACATATATCTGACCATATGTACATGAAGGCCCAATGAATTTTATTACACTTTAGTTATGCATTCCTTGCCATTCAATAGAACTGCATAGATTCTCATGTACATATAGTTTGATGAAATACAGTAGCATTGATGAAATGTGTAGCATCTATTGGACTTCCTCTTACTGTCTGAAAATGTCATAGGATTACATTGATGGTATACGTAGCATGTTACTATTATGATAGAGGTTTTTTCCTTGCAACAGATTTTTCTCGCAACCATAATCATGATCAATGGGTATGAACCCTTGGAGTTGACAAAAAACACAATTTTAAATTAGATATCAAATTAGCATGCATGTGCTAAGTTCATTGAACTGTTGAAAGATATTACTAGTTTTTTCCATTAAGATAATGTTTTCATAACACAATGGTGAGATGTTACTTGATCAATGCAATAAATGTAAGAGAATAAATATTGCTTGAAATGTAATTTTATAAATTTCAATAGCATAATTTATCAATTTGTGGAAGAGATGAATCATCACAAGCACAAGTCGAAACTCAAGAGAAAATATGGAATATATTGATAGTCGAATGTTTGTAATACAGAATATGGGAAATTAGTCGGCCCTCAAATGGCCTGTCAATGTACATGTATCCCTAAGTACAACAATGTGTACATGTATGTCAAAATACATCTATCCAAGATTATGCAACATCAAAAATCAATCTTTCTCTTGTTTTTCCCCGACTTTCCTCTATCGACCATCTCCCTGGGATCACTCGACATCTCAGAAGTATGCAAAAAAAATCATTATTTTTATCAAATAAATGCACTAATACCCTACCATCAACAAACTTAAAAAATTAACTTATGGCCAAATTAGTTCTGACAAACACTCACCAAGTCCTCATGGGGTATAGATGTGAGTGGTGTGCTCATGGAAGGCATCTCTATAGTTGTGCTCTGCAAATAAAAGATCATATCTCAATTAATTCAACAATTCAACATTGATCAACGTGTTTGGGTATATTGAATAAAAAAACTTGGTCATTAATAAACATGTCACCGCAAGAGGAGACACGGTCAGAACCATGGATTGAGCAGAGGGGTTGGGCACTTCTGCCTCTAATGGCTACAAGCACCAAATGGAGAAATAGCTAGACATGCATGAATAAACAATATAGTAACATGGTTAAATACTATGCATTGTGATTGTCCAAATAGTTACCTCCGTATGACAGTGGCTATTGTAGATGTGGCACTGTTTGCAGCATCAATGACCTTTGTTAGGTCAGGGGTAGATGGATCTCTCGTGTGTCTACTATAGAGGACATTGACATTCTTTCCAAAAGTTGATCCTCTCTTGTACATTTGTCCCTTTTGCACGTTGGGACTACGGGGAGATCGAACTGCTGACAGCCTCAAACGTATATCTGCTGGTGGCTACAGTCACCAATACTGACGTAGTTAGAAATGCATTGGTCAATGGAATAGCATGTATTAACAAACAGAAAATGATGAAATACATACCGGTCTATTGTATACATCAATCAATTCTAAGAAACGGTCTGCCATCCATTCTGTCTCTGTAGGCATGCTATCAATTGTATTCCCACCAGGCGAGAGCTCACTAGATGAAATTATTTCCATCTGATGTGGATTTGCATCCTACAATTTAGAAAATTGTAAATATTAGATCATGTAGCATTGATTAAGTAACATGTGATAAAAAAATAACATGTGTTGAAATAATGTCATGTTGAAATAGTTACCTCAGCATGAGATGTTGTCGTTGAAGGTATGACAACATCTTGTAACTCAGAAGGTTCTACTACATGAGCCTCTTGGCCCTCATGCCCTTCTTGTGGCAACTGCAAGTTTTAAAATCATTAAAAATATTAGCAATCTATATATGTGTATAGTAAGGAAAAATAATTTACAAATGACACTAAATTGTTAACTGGATCTACTCATGTATTAAAATAATGTCATGTTCAAATAGTTACCTCATTGTGAGTTGTTGTCACTGAAAGTATGGAAACATCATCATCATCATCATGCGGTGCTGGTGCATGAGCCTCTGGACTATGCTCTGCATCATCAGTGCAAAGGTCTTCAACCCCGTGCCCTTCTTGTAGTAACTACAAGATTTAAAACCATTAAAAATATTATCAATCTATATATATGTGTATAGTAAGGAAATATAATTTAAAAATGACACTAAATTGTTAACCACTTACTTACCTATGTGAAATACCCAGTAAAGGTATCATCTGTTCGGACAGGACCAAAGCAAGCATGGTCGCATACTGTGCATGGGTGGGGTTGATGGCTATGCTCATGCTGTGTAGGTATGGTGCCACTACTAGATGCTCCTCGGCCACTGGAAGGTGGTGGCTCTACCCCACCGGGAGGTCGTGGATCTACCCTACCGACAGGTGTTGGCTCTACTCCACCCATAGATGGTGGCTCTGATGGGCCTGCCTGGTGCGTACCATGAAGATACATGGTATGGCGAATAACTGCCTGTGCCAACAGTAGGAATGAATCTTGTGTCTTTGGCACCAACTGATGTGAAGGAGGCACATCTGGCTTGGGTAGCCTCCTACAAGGTGGAGCTATGGGGCGATTGGGATCTATGTGCCTCGCATTGGCATGTTGCTGAGGCATCCCCATCCCAACACCCTGGTACTCCAAGATATCAAAATAGTTAACATGCTTCCCCAGCACAAACTCTACGTACATCTTTCTTAGAAAATACAAAGTAATTCCCTGTTGTTGTGTCGTGGTGCATCAAACACCATCTACCATCGTTCCATCCAGTTATCTATGAATGGTTGATATGTACACCACTCGATAAAAATGTTCCTTTTGTTTGCATTAGGGACTTCACCATCCCGTGGATTTCTAAATAGGGAAAATATTTGTTCTTTTGAGATTTTCAACTTCTTGACTTCTATGTACCTAAGTCCATCCAAATATTGTTGCCTCTTTCTTTCTCTAAATGTGGCAATATCTTACAAAGCACCATTAGATCTACTAAAGGTCTCTATCATTGCATCCAAATTGGATGCAAGCATAACATGCTGGTCATCAACAATAGTAATTGAGGCTCGAATTTTTCTGAGCCTCTGAATTTCTCTTTGGATGTCAGAGTGGGCACATGGTCGTCATTGCAAACAAAAAATAAAAATAAAAATCATTAGAAATGTATACATGTGCTATAATGACATCTCTCAAAAATGAAAAATGTACAAACTTTGTGCAAGAACGAATACATTACAAACATAAATATCATCTCATGCATACATTACAAACATAAATATCATTTCATATGACCATTGCAGGCATACATTATGGGTCATTGAGGGCATAAGGGTGGAGACCATGCAGGCATAAAGACCATGATGATGTGGAAAAGATATGTATTTTTATTGGTTAAAATGAGGCAGCCTATTGATGACAGAATGAAGACATGCTGGTAGAATGATGAAGAGATTACTAATGATATGGGCATAATGTTGTGATGTGCATATGGACAGTGTAAAGTGTATGAATGGAGATATGGCAGCAAATTGATATGACATGAATAATGATGGCATAATGAAGATGTGATCTAATTGGTGATATTTGTTGATGGACAGAATGAAGTTATATTGAATAATGAGTGCTTGATGAGAATGATGAAGTGCTTTGGAAACAAACAAGGGCTTCTGGTTGATGATGTATGTAATCTGCAGACTTAAGAAGAGTCTTAAATATCATTTGTAAATCTATGGTTGTTGGGGTGTTGATGCATCCCAGTGAGTTGCAGCTGACAGAATTATCTTCTGAATAGGATTGTCATTGATGACAACATTAATGACAAAGGTGTAAATGGCATGACGACAAGCAAACAAGGTGACTTGACAAAGACTTGGAAAAGACAAGACAAAATACAAGGTGATGGGAATTGGCACACCTAGTGAGCCAAATGACCCATACTGTGGTCATTTGGAGTTGGTCCTAATACCCTAAACAAGGATGACTTGGAGATAACAAGTGACATGAACAAAGAAGCATAAAGTGAACAAATAAGCTTGAAGTTGACACTTGGCAAGGAGATTGCGGGCATCCCTTATGGCATCTGCGGGAATCCAGAAATGAAGGTGATGGACATGCGGACATGTGGACAAGGTGACATGTGGGCATCTTGAAGATGCATATGCGGGCATGTTTTTGGAAGTTGCGGGCATCCTGGAGGCATGTCAAAGACCCCCATGCGGGAAATTGAAGAAGGTCTAGCTGCAGGCATGTTCAAAGGCATAAATATGGCCCTTGCGGGCATGAGTTACAAGCTAGTGCGGCCATGCTGGAAGCAAAAAAAAATGGTGATGATGTGGGTATGAAGACCATGTTTAGGTAGAAAAAATAAAGTCTAAATAAATATATACATGTATATATTTATAAGTTATGAGGTGTTTATGGAGCAACAATAGAAATTAGAGTTTAACCTTTATCTTTGGATTAATTGGGGCTACAATATGTTGATGTGTTGCTGGTGTACAAACTAAGATGCTGATGATATGTATGGACAGAATGAATTCATGATTATTGGGGCTACATACGATGAACAAAATGTTGATCTCGGGCAGCATGAAACAGGGACATAATGCTTGATTGGGTTATGAAAATTAATGATAATCAGAATGATGTTATAGACAGCTATGTTAGGTGACAATGATGATTGATGTGATCAGTGAGACATTGTGTCTAATAGGGTGGATGTAAAATTCATTAAAATTTTAAAATTTTAAAATTTTAAGTTTTGGCATTTCATTTACAAATATTTTTAGGTGACAATGATGATTGATATGATCATTGAGCCATTGTGTCTAACAGGGTGGATGTAAAATTCATTAAAATTTTAAAATTTTAAGTTTTGGCATTTCATTTACAAATATTTTTAGATTAGGGAAACATAGAAATTTATAAACTTAATGACGAGATGAGGCAACGATTTAGATGCTTACCTTTCCAATCATCCTTACAAGATGAATTTGGGATTTTTGAGCCTCCAAATCTCCTCGGTTGAGCTTCTCCAATGCGTTTTGGGAAGGCAAAATCGCTCGAGCGTTCATGTTTGGGTAAAACAGTGTCGTGGTCCACGTCACTATTTTTTTTTTTTATATTAACCATAATGCTTGAGCGTTTTGTAATGCTATCCTACATGTTAAATGACATGGCAGGTTCGAAGCCCTCCATTCCTAGTTTTAAATAACGTGCGAGCATTGTGGATTTACACAATTCTCGTGCGTTTCACATTTACCCACTTGCATCTAAAGGGTCCCTCAACTTCATGCGAGGGCCCATATGTCATGTCCCCGGTCACCTCAATGTCCTTCATAGGTGATGGGAGAAAACCCTTGGATCTATCTGCTAATTTTTTTTTCTCCTTCTTTTTCCAAGCAGTCCAAAGGTTCCACAACTCTATACCTGCATTGATCTTCAGTACGCAATCCATATTCTACAATATGCAGTGCGGAAATCGGAAATCGGAACTCCAAATACACAACACCAAAACCCACCTCTCCGACTTCACAATCTGCATGTGGAGCTCAGAAATCGGAACGCCAAATACACAGATCCAAAACCCACTTCTCTGCCTTCTGCAATCTACATGCGGAACTCAAAAATCGGAACACCAAATACATAGCGCCGAAACCCATGTATCTGACTTCCGCAATCCGCATGTAGAACTCAAAAATCGTAATGCCAAATACACAGCACTGAAATCCCCGTCTCTAACTTCCGCAATCCGCATACGAAACTCGGAAATCGAAACGCCAAATTCACCACCTCGCCGAATTGCTCACCCGACTTCCACAATCCGCAACCCATGTTGTGGAATTCGGAAATCGAAAACCTCAATTTCTCAACTTCAACGAATTACCTTTCCGACTTCTGCAATCCGCAATGCGGAACTCAGAAGTCAGAACTCCAACTTGGCCAACCCGGGAAAATTACCTCCCCGACTTCCACAATACGCAATCCGCATGAGGAAATTGGAAATTGGAACCACCATTTTGCAACCACGTCGAGAGTGCCCTTCTGACTTCCATAATCGGCAATCCGCATACAGAAATCGGAAGTCAGAACCAACAATTGCACAACTTCTCCATCCCATAGATTCTTCATCCTTAGACCAAATTGGACAAGTCTGGTACCGTTGGAAATCTCTTAGTGAGAACTATGCAGCTGCAGGTTCTTCATCCACACCTAAAAACATTGATAGTATCCTTCTTCCACTCCAAAATATGGCCTTAAACCCCATCTATGCCTCCTTACCACTCTTCCATATCCTCTCTACTTCAACTAGTCCATGGGGTCATGAACACCAAAAGGGGTGTCTATTCTTTCCCCACATCCATGACTGAAGTACTTTGCACCTCCTTGGCCTTACACTTAGTCCTATTCATCAAGCATAAATACATATCAGTACCAACATAAGGATAATAATGTAAATGTGCGAGAGCATACTTAATGAACACAAGGGAAGTATCATCCACACACCATGTATCATGCATTCATCAAATTAATAACATGCACAACAGATTTAAACATAATGCATAGGAATTCAGCCCTATTACTCAGTGAACAAATCATGGTAATTGGAAACACATGTGGGATTATGCCTACTCAATAAAACACAGTAAAATGAGACCTTATTCACACACACATCTGCCATGCAATCAACATATAAATAACATACATTACTAGGTAAACACATGGAATGAGCATAATTTAACATGGATAACACTTATCTTTTTCATTGAATCTCCAAGAAAAATGGCTATGGACTACAACATTCCAACCCAACCATAGGTCTCTTCCCAGCCTGTAGTATTTCAACACTCATATACCACCCCCGAGATGGGGCTATGTATCCATCCACTAAGGAGGGACTGGGCCAACTCACTCACAGCCTTGGTTCATATTCAATCAGGTTCATCCAGCACACAATTGATTTTTCAAGCAAGTGGGAGACACATGAGGGTTTTCTAGGTCAATAAGCTCATCCACATAACTATGGGAATATCCCAATGACCTCAGACAGTTCAAGCACCCCCATCCACTCCAATCTCAACCTAAGTAAGGTCCCCTTCTCTGCTTCACAGTCCCTAGGACATCCCTTCCCTTAGCACTAAACTAGATTGGCATGGTTAGTCTTGACTGTTAGATCAAGGTAAATGACCCCTCTCTGACTCTACCCTGCAGTCCAAACCTTCTTGGCTTCTTCTCACTACAATCCGCACTCGGATCTTCCTTCAAGTTGTGGTTGAATGGCTCTATCCCGTAACAGAGTATCGGCTATCCAATATGGTTCTCTTATGGTTTTTCTAAGCTACTCATGCTCTGCAAATTGTCCCCAGGTTCTTATCCATGGATATCCCCATCGATTTGCTTCCTACGCAAGGTTTCTATGTGCTTTCGTCTCTACAAATTCGCGCTTACACAGATTCATGATTTCAAATCCTTCCTCCCTTTGCTCGGTCTGTTGGGTCTGTGTATGGGTTTTGTTGATGACTTTTGATCAGTAATCCCCTGGAGATGAGGAATGTGTCCTCCCAAGAGGTGGAGTGGCTTATGGGACAAGCGATCAGAGCCCCATACACTACCTTACGGATTTCAAGGTTGTCCCATACTCCATCAACCTCATGAACAATGCTCTTCACCCACCTTCTTATAACAACATTAAATGGCAGCCAGGACAGGTCAAAGGGGTTCTCTAGGTGACATATGGTAGCCTAGGGTTCCATCCCACACCCCCTCACCTCTCCCTAATGAATACATAGTTCCCCCTCATTTAGTTGCAGCCATAGCCAGCCCTTGGTATTTTTATTTACATGGTATTATTTACATCAGTTACATTTTCCATGGCTTACTAGCACATGGTTACCCTAATACCTAATACTTGCCTCTTCAAGGATGAACATTCACTAGTGGGGCCTTGGCCTTGAGCTCCACGCTAGGAATCATACATCACATGCATACAATATTTACATTACAGCCAAAATATCTTAAGGGTCAAAATAAGGGACATTACAATTCCCTTCCCCTTAGAATAACACCGTCCTCGGTGTTCCAATACTTAGGAATACCAATTCAGTTTACACATGTCCAAAATTTACAAAAATGTTGCAACTCTACCCTGCCTTTTACCGTTTACTTTGAACTTTAAGGACCAAGTCCTTTGGCTTCCATAAGATTCTCCCGCTAGCTTTGATCTTCCACTTCTGCAGGTGGGAATTGCTCCATAGAAATCCCTTCCTTCTCTTTACCTTCCAGTTGATCCACAAGTCTAGAATCTTTATGGTTGATAGATTTCTTGATGTCCTTTGTTGGGTAGTTGCAAAGGCAATGATTTCATCCACATTCCCAACATTTCAATGGTTTCGTTTTCTTTACCTGCTCAATTTCCTTGGATTCTTCCCACCTGGAATGTTTCTTAGTGGACTGATTGGAAGAATGCCTCTTCATTGATCCACTTCTCTTTCCACTGTTGGTTGCTTCCATAATGCTTTTTACCTCCCTTTGTAGAAAAATAGAGTCCTGCAACGCCCTGTGGTTCATCTCATTCTACTGCTTTTGTAGCTTGAGTATCTCTCCAATATTTTCTTGGGTCTTGGCAATTGTTTGAAGAATATTTTTAGCCAACTCCAATAGATTTTGGTCTGCTGCCATGGTCAATATGAATAGCTGCCCGCACTTTTCTTGCTAGCACCACTTGTCTTGTAACTGCTGCAACCAATTGATTTCAATTTCTCACCTTTGAAATTCATCATGGAAATTCATGTTAGTCCAAGCATAACATAAACATTTAAATCATTCAAGTATTTTCCCAATTGTCATGGGGAGCCCATGCTTTATCATGAGACTTCCATAGATTTCATGCTTTCCCAACATAAACATGAACTCATTCATATTCATCATTTCACAGGAATTAACTATTTCAGCATTCACAATTTATTTCAAGCAAATAAGCACAATCAACTTTCATCCATATCATGCATTCAATAATTTTTTGTTTTCTAAATGCATCAATCAAAAGAAAGAGAAGAGTAAGAGTTGTCCCCTCTTAATCTTGTTAGTTTTTCTACTTTTAATAAATATTATCTAGGATCTTAACTAGAAGAATAACATGCACAACATAACACAAGAGACGCAAAGATATTCCTCGGGGAAACCATAAAGTAGTAAACCCTGCAACTTCCTCAGAGATAGAATCGTCACCAATACAATATCACAAAATGGAAAACCCCAAAACAAGATAGTCTTCTGCATCTCTCTTTTTTTTCTCCTATGCAAACTTGTCTTCTCTCTCTCACTAATGCAAACTTGAGTGAGTGAGTGTGTATCTAAATGAGAGATACCAACTCTCTATTTATACTTTACTTTCACTTGACCTTTTCACTAGCTAGGTCAGCGCCAACTAAACTTGACTGGGTCGAATTCTCTAGGAGAATCAATAACCCTAATACATTTGACTCTAGGGGGATCTATTGCCCCAAATTACAATGTAGGTTTTACCTCAATGACTTTACATGATCAAATGTAATAATGACATCTCCGATCGGAGGGAAAAACATCTCCGTCGGAGGCACAAATAAAATACAATAATAAATAAAAATATAAAATACAAGGAAATATCTTCTAAAGTTACAATTACATCAACACTCCCTCTTAACTAGGAAGGTATTCTCTTGCCACAATCATCAACCCTTTTGGACACAAGTATGGATAACGTCATCATCATTGGATCATCATCAATGCTGGAACATCATCATCAACACTAGATCATCATCGTTGTTGTTGCTGCGATCCTCATCATGTTGATCATTGATTGGTGACATCTCTCAAATCTACTTGTCATATGAAGTTCTACAGAGCCATCCCTTTTTCATGTTGTATGTAGGCCTATCCCTCATGTAGGTCTTCATCATCTCTGTGAGCAATCCATCAAGTAGGTACAACCCAGGACCAGTCATTACATTTCCACTGCAAACACCTGTGTCTGCTTCTATCACCTCATCGTCTCCATATCATCTCATCATCACACAAAGCACAACCCAGATGCACATCACATGTCCCACAATGGTCATCCCATGTCTACCAGCATGGGAGGACAAACCTTCCACCATGCGATATATTTCCTAGGAACACACACAATGTCTTATGACCGGTGGACATCTCCAGTATGGGAGGACAAACCTACCACCATGTGAGACACAACCCTTACATCTACTAACATGGGAGGACTTTCCTACCACCATGCGAGAATGGATCAACCCTTACATCTACCAACATGGGAGTAATTTCCTACCACCATGTGAGAATGGCTCGGCCCTTACATCTACCAACATGGGAGGACTTTCCTACCACCATGCGAGAATGGCCCGGCCTTTACATCTACCAACATGGGAGGACTTTCCTACCACCATGATAGAATGGCCCATGTGCATCTGTGTCTTCCAGTCTCATCACTTCCTCTTGGGAGTAACCTCAATCTAGAGAACACCAAGCTTCTCTCTAAAGTACTTGAATTTCACTCTGGATAATGTCTTGGTCAACACATCGGTTATCTACTCGTCTGTCACTACATATTGGACCTTCACTTCTCCTCTCTGCACCATATCCTTGATATAGTGGTACTTGATCTCAATGTGATTCTACTTGTCATGGAACATCGGGTTCTCGAACAACTTCACACAAATCTGGCTGTCACAAAATATACAAGTCGCCTTTACCTGGAGATCAAACAAATCAGACAATAGCTTCCTAATCCATATTGCCTCACAACTAGCTGAACAAGTTGCAACATACTTTGCTTCAGTTGTACTCAGTTCCACGCACGACTGCTTCCTTCTAAACCAGGAGATCATACTAGATCCCCTACTGAAGCAGTATCCTCAAGTGCTCTTCCTATCTTTGGCACTTCCTGCCCAATCTGAATCGACATAACCCTGCAGGTTAATCTTTTGATTCACGTCATACTTGAGCCCATAATAAACTGTAACCTTCAGGTACCTCAGTATATGCTTTGCATCAATCAGGTGAACATGTCTCAGATCCGTTAGGAATTAGCTCAATGTGTTCACAGCTAAGCATGTGTCTGCTCTTGTGTTTGTCAGGTACATCAATGAACCAATCATCTAACGATAGATCATGGCATCAACTAAATCTGATGAAGCATCACACAGTATCTTCAAGTTTGATGCCATGGGTGTGGCCATAACCTTGTAGTCCATCATTTTGAACCTCTTCAGAATCTCCACTGCATACTTCCATTGTCCAAGGAAGATTCCATCTGCACTTTTCCACACCTCCATGCCTAATAAATAATGCATCATACCCAGGTCCTTCATCTCGAACACTTCATCAAGCTTCCTCTTCATATCTGCAATGAGCCCATCCTCCCCTGTTACAAATAGGTCATCTACATAGAGTAGAAGTATCATTGGATTTCCCACCTCAACCTTGTAGTAAAGGTTGGAATCTTCTTTACTCTTAGTAAATCCCAAACTCATCAGGAAACTATCCATCCTTTCATACCACATCCTGGGTTCCTGCTTCAATCCGTACAAGGCCTTCTTCAATTTTCAAACATGAGTATTCTTGTCATGTGTCTCAAATCCCAGTGGTTGCTCCACGTACACTTCATCTTCAAATATTCCATTCAAGAATGTTGTCTTGACGTCCATCTGGTGTACCTTCCATTTCATCATTGTGGCCAGTGCTAGTATAGATATGATGGAAGTGTATCTGGATACAGGTGAAAATGTCTCCTCATAATCTATGCCTTCCTTCTGGGAGAAGCCACGTGCCACAAACCTCGCCTTGTGTTTCTCAATGCTACCATCTACAACATGCTTGATCTTGTAGATACACTTTTAAGTCACTAGAGACTTCCCTTCTAGTCTTAGAACTACCTCCCAGACATCATTCTTCATAATCGACTGGTACTCCTCGATCATGGAATCCTTCCATTATTTCTTCTTGTAATACCCCCATTTTGACCCTTGGGATATTTTGGTTATAATATAAATATTGTATGCATATTATGTATGATTCCTAGTGTGGAGCTCAAGGCCAAGGCCCCGCTAGTGAACGCTCAACCTTGAAGAGGCAAGTATTTGGTATTATGCTACCCATGTGCTAGTGGGCCATGGAAATTGTAAATATGTATTTTAATAGAAATGCCCACATCTAGCTATGCAATGCAACAAGAGATGAGGGCGTGATTTTTACAAAGAATTGGGAGGTAAATATTCAAACCCTTGAGCCAACTAAGTCAATCCAAGTTTCAATGAGAGAACCCTTGAGTCATCAACTACCCATGGTGACTTTTGTGCCCAATCATTCATTTCTACCAAGAGTTGGTTGAGGTAGTTAATGCCTTGGGGAATGGGGAGGTATGGCTATCCAAATTCAGGTATGGGAAAGCCACCCTTCATGGAAATTTGTGTTTGAATTCTTGGGCAAGAAAAGAGCCACAAAATTGCTCCCCAAGCCATTCTTCACCCATCAGTTTTGCTCCCTCATGCAGTCTAAGCTTCCTAGTCGTTTTCCTCCATGGTTTTGTGGTGTTTTCCTTCATTTTTCTAGCTGGGAAGGGCATTTTTGTTTTGGATAACATTGGGGAACAAAATAAATCGATTTGGGGGTTTCATAGAGGTCGTTTTGGTCATCTAAATGTTGCATAACTAATTGCTTGGGACAATTTCATAATCAAGATAAGTATTCTCTATTTCTGTGTTTTACTTCTACACTGTTTTAATTAATTTGATGATTGTTATTATGTTGAATGCATATGAAATTTGTGTGGATGATGTTTTATTCCACTGTGCATGGTTTCTTTGATTTGCATATGCACACATATGCATTTTATTTGTAATTCCATGAGTTTGTTCATGATGAATGGGGCTAAGTTTTGTAAAAGCCCATATTTTGGTAGTCATGTTCCCTTCCTTGCGTTGGATCGATGAGAGGGAACGTCTCTTTTGCTTCCTCATAGTTGGAAGGTTATTTGTCAATGATGTTGCACAACAGGGATACATAACTGGATTATGGCCTAGGTCTCTTGCTTTCTCTGTGCATCCCCTCTGGAGTGCCATAATTCTTTGCATCTTGTATTTCGTCTCGTACCCATGTTGGTTTCCTCTTGTGGGATTTCTTCTCACGAGGTGGATCTACAGGTTCTTGTGGTTCTTCCGTCATGTGGTCTTCATGATCTTTTGGAACTACTTCTTCCATTACTGCATCTCGAATCCTGGGAACTTCAGGTTCTTCAATATCTTCAATAGGTAATTTTATGGATTTGTTGTATGTTGAGTCTTCGTCGAATGTCACATCTCTACTGATGTCTATCTTCTTGAATCCTAGGAAGTATATTCGGTAGGCCTTCGAAGTTTCATTCTATCCTACGAATATACCCTTCTTTCCTGAAGGATATAGATTCATCCTCTTATCCTTTGGAATGTGTATGTACATTGGGAATCCAAATATCGTGAGATGGATGACTTCTGGTTTCTCCCCATAGGACACTTCTTCTGGAGTCTTGTTGTCTAGTACTCGATGAGGAGTATGGTTCTATACATACACCGTTTTCCTTGCATCTTTTTTCCCATAGGTGCATCGGAAGATCCTAGTCATTAAGCATTGCTCTTGCTGCTTCCATTATAGTTCTGTTTTTTTCTTTCTGCAACACCATTCTATTGTGGATTGTAGGGAGTGGCCAACTCCCTCTTAATCCCAGATTCTATTCATAGGTTCTTGAAATCTTCCGAGGTGAATTCTCTGCCATTATCTAATCAAAAGGTCTTGATCATTTTCTCAGTGTGATTCTGGAACAAGGCTTTGAATTATTTGAACTTGCTTAATACTTCATTTTTATTTTTCAAGAAGTATATCCAAGTCTTACGGGAAACATCATCAATGAATGAAACATAATATACATATCCACTTAATGAACTGGATGACATGGGACCGCATACATCGGAGTGCATGATATCCAATATTTATTTTTCTTTGCTTTCACTGCTTGGAAATGTCTTCTTCATGTTCTTTCCCTTCGCACATCTTTTGCAAACGCCTTCATGTTTCGACTGGATTTTTGGAAGTCCTATAATTGCTTTTCTTGCAATGGGTAGTGCTTTATAGTGCACATGTGAAAGCCTTCTATGCCATAATTCACTTGGCTCCATGGATTCATGAATCAAGGCTTGTTTAGGTTGGCCCTTCAATTTGTACAAACCTCCCTCTTTCCCTCCAATCATAGCCATAATATAATTTGAAGGCTATTCCAGTTTCTTTACTGAATCTCTTGCAGTTTATAATTTGAAGGGGTTCTCTTCGTCACTCTTTTATTTTCTGTCTAGAAGATGGATCGTCTATTTTGTAACAGGTGAATATTTTTAACCTTAAAGTAGTGAATCAGCCTAATAATAACAATATATCATAGCGCCAAATCTTAAATCATTTTTTGATCATTTTTAATGTATGAAATTGGGATTTACATTTCATGTAAAATTATTTCCATATCTAAAATCAATTTTTGATAATCTTTAATATTGTGAGAGGTCTTTTTTTATATTTTTAATGTATGAGGTTGGGATTTACAATTCATTTCAAAATCATTTTGTCAATTTTAGGTAGCTCATTTGGTTATTCAATTCTCTTTAGGGATAACTTAGATAGGCTACCTCAATTCAATTAAGATGACTTAAATGAAATTCGAGCAAACAAAAAAAATCATTTCAAAATTATTTTAACATTTAAGTTTTTTTAATATATAAGATTGAGATTTACAATTCTTTTCAAAATTATTTTTATCAAGAATCTTAAAATTTGGGATTTATGGTTTATATCAAAACTATGTTAAATCTAAACAACAATTAATTGTATAATTATTTAGATAATATTCTAGTTTTATTAATTTTGATAATAAAAAAATTTAATCAATTTAGTCAAAAAAAATTACAAAAGAAAATATTTTATTGATTTTTATTTTTAAATATTAATCCATTTTATTGATTTATTGCACCGAGTGTAAACGAGGTGCTTACAACCCAGTATCGGGGAGATCCTGTAACGGATGTCACAAGTCACATGTAACGTTTTCAAAAGTAATAAAATGTAAAAAGTAATAGTATGGGGGAGATCCTGTAATGGATGTCACATGTCACATTTGTCACGTTTGTCACGTTACGTTACAATCCAGTATGGGGGAGATGCTGTAATGTTTGTCACATTTATCACGTTTGTCACATTTGTCACGTTACGTTACAACCCAGTATGGGGGAGATGTTGTCACATTTGTCACGTTACGTTTCCATGTCGGCTCATAACTTATAAAAAATCAAAAGTAGTTAAAAGTTTCATGTTCGCTCAGAACTTATCAAAAATAAAAATAAAAATAATTAAAAAATTAAAAGAGAGGGATCCAATTTCTTGAGGGGTAATTTTTTTCTTAATGTGTAAAAAATTTAAGATAAAACAAAAAAAATTACACCTCAAGAAATTAGATCCCTCTCAGTGCTTGATAGATCCGAGTTTAAGATGGATCTACGCTAGTATAGTAGTGTAACAACTAATTGATTGAGAGTTATTTGAGGTTCTATCATTAAAAATTACTTTATCCCACTCAAATGGAACGAAAGGGCTAGGGCTTGGGTCACTCTTCATATTTTGTTCCATTCATAAAGATTTCCATTGGAATGAAACATAACAATTACTTTGTCCCACGCAAATGGAACCAAAGGGCTTCGTCATTCTTTATGTTTTGTTCCATTCTTAAAGATTTTACTTGGTGTGAAACATGTACAAGGGGGATTGACATCATAATCAATTTTTTTTTGTGGAACCTCTCTTGAGATGCAACAATAACATATATTAGAGCACTTCAAGGTAGGTGTTTTAAGGTCTTGATTGGTTCTACCTAATTATTAGTGGTTCATCGTGAAATCTTTTTACCAAGAAGGCATTATATTTTTCGCTTTGGTAGTTTATAAAAACTTTGCCTGTAGAGATGAAGTTGTCACATGTCCATGATCAAAATAAGGACTCCATCTAAATACAATATGGATATAATCTAAAATTTATATCTATCTTGGATCTACAAATAAAGATCCGTTGAAACCAAATATAAAGTTGGGTTTTGTATCTTTATTATTAAAAACATTTTTTTGAACAATTTTGTAATTTCTAGATTTATATAATTATGATTATGTAAATGTGAATTATGAATAGTTTTTCGAACCATCATACTTAAAGAAACTTATCAATAGAAAGTTGTGAATTTTAACTATATATTATTATCACAAAGATACCCACTTTAACATTAAAGAAGACATGAAAAAAGCTTTATTAATTAGTGATGAGGTACAATCCCAATAATGGATCATAAGTTATTGAGAACAAATATTCTCAATAAAAATATATATATAAGGTCAAAACAAATTAATTATGAGAACCTTTTCTTGGATGCTCATCCCATAGTGATCGATTATCTAACATAAAGTTGGAAATACTTGAGCATATAGATCTAAACGGATTTATGGGTCATAAGTCATTGAGAACAAATATTCTCAATAAACACAAATAATATAAGTCAAATCAATTATGAAAAGCTTTTATTGGATGCTCATGTAGTGATTAATTATCTAACATAAAGTTGGCAATATTCAAGTATATGCATGTTTGGTTTCAAGAGAGATATCTAAGAGGGATTTGGGATTTGCATTTGTAGTGAATCATAACCAAATATGAAACAAACATGTAAGGGATTTGCATGTTTAGATCATAGACAAATATCAAACATCAAACATAATATGCTTTGTATTTAACTATGATTAGATTTAGTTTTGCTATATAGATTTTTAAATCCTATGTAAAGATTTAAATCAAATCAAAATAAATATGTGCAATGTACTTGTATTGAAAAGGGTGTTGTATTAAAAATGATGTTATGGTTGTAATTAACTATAAAGTTAAGTTAAATATAAAATTAAAAATAATGGGAAAAAACCATGAAAACAAAAAACACAAAAAATTGAGCAAAGATAAATTGTGCTTACAATTCTATGTAATGAAGAAAAGTTTGGTAGATTGTGCTTACAATTCTATGTAACACAAAAACATTTTTCCAAACAAATTTGATAAAATGATAAGAACTTTACAAATAGAAGAAAAAAATCGATGTATAATAAAAAGAGATAAAACGGTTATCTTAAAGAGTAAGTTATTCATAACAAATGTTTAACATTTTTACATAAAATTATTCATTACAAATATTAAAATATGATACTATACAAATCTAATTCTAAAACCTAAATAAAAAATCATAAACTTACATGCATAATATATTATTATGTACAAAATTTAGTGTATAATAAAGAGTTTTTAGTTAGGTATATAATATGTTTTCTTCTTATATAAATTTGTCATAGGAAAAAGTAAAATGAAAAAAATCAACATTGAAAACAAATGGTCTATTTAATCAATTTTCACTTAATATAAGTCCAAAATATGCAATATAGTATATATAAAAAATGTAAAAATATTATTAAAATATAAAGGAAGTATGGATAGAAAAAAACATACATAAAAATATGGGCAAATATGTTTGAATTTTAAATCTTTTTATTCAAAATAAGTCCAAAATATGCAATATAATATATATAAAAAAATGTTAAAATGTTCTTAAAATATGAAGAAAGCATATAAACTAGCAATTGCCCTAGAAGGTGCAAATGAACACCGAAAGAAAAAATAAAATGGTTTTCATCTGATTTTGTGATATTACAAACACATTCAAGAAACATATCCTTGTGTCTATTTTTGGATAAATTGTCTGAAAGTAAAATTAAACTTGTCTCTATTTGATTTTGTAAAATTACAAACACATTCAAAAAAACATATCCTTGAGTCTATTTTTGGATTAATTATTATGTATTCCTTTGAAAAGCGTGTTCAGATTTAAAGAAAGATCGGGTTAGAAATATATAATTTTATATTTTAAAAAAGAATATTTGAAATAAGAAATAAATTTAATAAGAAATAAGCATGAGAGAACAAAGCATTGTTGAATAATGAAGGGAGGAACTCAAGTATCAAATATGAATATATTGAAAAAGATAGAGAGGAGAAGAGAAAGAGGTGAGAATAATGAATAACAGGGAGGTAAGAAAACAAAGCTAAAAGATAAAAGTGAAAAGAGGTTGAAAGAAGTTAGGGTAAAATAAAGGGAGAAAGAAGAATGCAAGCAAATATTAATGATTAAGTTATGGATTAACGAAACCCAATAATTATTAAAATAAAGGGAGAAAGAAGAATGCAAGCAAAGATTAATGCTTAAGTTATGGATTAATGAAACCCAATAATGATTTCTCAATGTGAAAATATGCACACTCAAACCCTTATATAAGTTAGCACTCGTACCAAATAGTTAGTACCCAGTGATATTTTTACCATCTAAACTAACAAGCAAGAAGTTTATAAATTTACTTTAAGTCCAAAGAGAGATGCTAATTTTTCAATTAGCATATCATAATAGAACAATCTTATGCAATTAAATTTTTTGGACAACAATAATTCAATTTTTATTGCTTTGTTATGTCTGAAGCTGGTAAGTTCAGATTCAATTTATATGTATATCAATTGGTGATGCACTTATTAAACAGTCAGATTTGATTGTTCCGCAAACTTAAATCACATTTTCTAATTTGTTCTAACTTAAATAGATAGTTTCTCATTAACATTACTTACCCCTTAGACATAAAAACATTTTCTATCTTCCCTGACAGGAAGATAGGTCCTTTAGGATCCATTCATATAAGTGCCAACAGAGGCCTGATATTCATAGGAGTCAGTCGAACCAAACAATTTGGGGATAGAACCACTCTTGCGCAGTGTTGTTTGAATCCTTTCAGATTGGGTTGTCACTTTCTGTTGATTGCCTTGGAAAACATTCCAGCATCACATCCGAGGCTTCAATAGAACATAAGTTCATCACAGTGTTGTATGAAGTGTCAAAACAATGGTAAACATAGCGGGTCAATAAATAATAGTAGGAGATCAAGGATGGCAGAAGACGACGTGAAAATGCCAATTTTCCAGGGTAACAGGACCGAGGATCTCGAACAGTATTGGTTTTTGTGTGAAGCAGTATGGACATTGAAACAGGTCCAGGATGATGACATCAATAAGGGACAGTTGTTGATGACCTTTAGGGGTTGTGCACTAGAATGGTTCATAAAATTCATACAGGTTCCTACAGAAAATGCAGAGAAAACATTGTCGCAGTTCAGGGTAGGACTAATTGTTGAATTCATAAAACCGAAATCTGAGTCACAGTACATCATAGAACTGAAGGAAATTAAGCATTTTTTGAATGAATCAGTGTGGGAATTCGATCATCGATCTATAAAACTTTGGTGGAAAAATTTATCTTCGGGATGAGCGACGTACAGCACAAAGAGTGGTTCATTGCAAGACTAGTACCACACATTCGTGGGCCACTAATGCAGCAGAAAATCACATCCCAGTCAGAAGCGCTGGAAATTGCAATGAAATGGAGGCTTCACCGGTTGGAGAAGCAGGAATAGGCATGAATCACATTCAAGCACAACTAGCAAATTTCACGCTACAACTCCAAGACATGAAGAAGGGAAAAGAGGTGCAAGAGGACATATGGTGCACCCGTTGAAAATCGTAAGGACACCACAAGGACTAGTGCCCATAGTTCCGTGAGTATTTACAATTTGGCGCATCGAAGCCGCTTAGCTAGGGGGGAATTCCATGGTGCCGGATTTGTAAGACGAGAGGACATCGACAAGAAGAATATGTATATTTCTAGAAAAATGGTGTCAAAGCCAGTCAACTTGTTCTGCAAGTTATGTCAATCGGTTGGACACAAAGAAAAGGATTGTAGGGCATACGACTTACTCCAGGAAAGAACCGCATATACATATTTTATGAAGGAGGGGGAGAAACCCCTGGCGCAACAGCAACCATAGTGCAGCCAGCAGCAACCGCAATACAGTCAATAGCAGCCTCCCTACAATCAGCATTATAACCAACCGCAACTCCATTATAATCAGCCAAAGTCAACGTACAGTCAACCCTAGCCTGTAATATCCCATTAAAAACACAAAAATTTAAAAAAAATTAAAGCGGTCTTTACCTTCCACGTCCTAAGGTTTAACTAGGAAATCACTCCCATTGTAACAATCGTATTAATTGACTATGGAACTTTCGTAAACATTCCTTCTTACTATGTAATACTTAGGCTACTAAAAGATTGTGTCGAGCAAGTGCAAAAATAGAACAAGTTGTTCACTAAATGTTTCGAGATGTAAAGTTTTCTTCTTATGATTAAAAAGTAGGACGAAGTTGACATACTTCTCCATTAAGTGTAAACACATAAAGAAATAGAAGGTCCCTCTTGGCTCCCTGGCCTTACTTAGCTCCTAGGATCTAACACACGTTGTATCACTGCTTTTTAATGCAGCTAAGAGAAGGTTGATAATAATGTTAAGCCAAGGATAATCCCTAAGGCAAGCTATCAAGTTTCAAGGTCTTGGAAAATGGGAGGTGTATGAAATATACCATAAGATGGACCCTTAACAATGTTTTGTTTTAAGAGGCAACGAAGGTGGGCCAAAACCCTAAACCCTTCACATAAAAGTGGTAAGGAAGGACTATGCAGAAAACGATATCTGACTGTCGAAGTAAATGCAAAAATGACTGGTAGAAGGCGCATTAAATCCTACCATGTGATCTAGCAGGTGGTGGAATCCACGTAGCAACATGGAGAAAAGTTCTCACAATACAAACCATCGTTTTGCCATTGTCTTCGCATTTTTCGTTGTTGTGGTTTTGGGAGAACACCATGGGGTTGTAATGTTGTTCTCGACATTCTGGTTCTGCTATGAGCCTGAGCATTATTCCAGCTACAGAAATTGTCCATTTAACGTTTCAATAAGGTAACTCCCTTCTCTGCGTTTAAAATTTCAATCAATGTTTCTTTTGGTTGTAATACTGTAATAGTTGATAACACTAAGATACTGTGTGTTATGATTGTGTGGTAGGAGTGAACTCGTCGCAGTAAACATTGCAGGATGATACCTAGAAGTGGCAACTGCCTTTGCGTGGTCAACATTACTCTGGACCCTGGTAAGGCCTAGGGTGCCAAGACATACCCTCATTTGATGAATGTAGTGTTTGTAACTTTTAAGGGGAAAAGAATGTAATTACATTAAGCTGCTAAGATGTTCATTCGTCGGCGTTAAAATATTTCTATTGATGGATGATATTCAGTTGGGGAAAAGTTTGACCCTAACATAATTCCAGTTGTTTAAAAATGAACTTCGTTTTGCAGCAATTTTGATGTTGGAGGTTTTTGTGTTGTAATCTTTTGTTTTCGTAAAAGTATGGACTGTTGGTGCCATAAAACTCGAAGTGGCTCTACTTAGACGTTTACGTAATGCTTAAGGACTACCTCATTCACTTGCTCTGTAAATATAAGAATATATGGTTTTTCTAATGGTCAAAAGCTTATTATAGATAAAATAAGAAAGGGTACATGAAAATATATAAATCTCAGATGTTTATTATCGAATTAATGCTATTGTGAAAACACCTTATCATTTTTCTATCAAATGTTTGTTTGTTGGGTATAATAATAAATTAGAACCCCTGTAATTGATACTGGAAGGTTCTGCTTGTTTTCATGTCGTAAATATTCGAGCATTACCAAAGGTTTTCGTGCTTTTTAGAAATCTGCTGCCTATAATATTTGTCTAATTTGAAAAGAAGTATTTGACCCTAAAAGGATAAGAGTAACTAACGCCAAGCTGGCTTTCTTATTTTCTACTTAGGGTTTCAATATTTAAAAATATGCCTGGTGAATAAAAATAGGAGGCGTTTAACCAAAACTGGAAAACTCAAACCCTTGGTTTTGAAAATTAGAAGTTTCAGTGCCAACCGTCCTATGTTTTCTTGGTTTGAAACTCGTGTATCAATTTTCCTCTTTTCTTCTATAAGGAAAATCGTATGGCCCTACATTAAAGAAAACATGGCCTTTATGCATGGTTTCCTGTACATCATTACTTGAGAAATTGCATATCTAATGTCTCTATTATGTTAAGAGGGAAAAGTATTCGTTGCCAAAGTGTAGTTAGTATTATAATTAATATTCTACGACGTAAACCTCACCTATTAACCCAAGCAGAGTTTACGGCCTAGTGCCCGGAAATCCTAGTGATTTCTCTCTTTGCATAAGGGTAGGGAGGACTTCTCAAATAAGTTTAAATAATACATGAGATTTCAGATCCAATCAGGTTGCCAATCCAAAAATAATCCTAAGGTAAAACATCCATATAAACGATTAACTATATCGCTAATCGGTGCAGACATAAAGGAAAATAAAATACATTTCTAAGAAATAACCCTAAACAAATTTAGATTTATCAGATAGAAATTATATAAAACAAAAATGGAAATATGTCCTGAGCTATCATAGCAAAATAGTATTAGCAGAAAATTAATAAATATACATTTCTCAAATCTACATTTATCAGAAATTAATGATATTATCAAATGTAAAGGTCCTTCCCTATCATTGCACAACCTGCATTGTTTAGCACAAGATTAGTACCATGATTTCAGATCGAAACTATAACAGGTTTAAGGCCACGGATCTGCATATTTTTAACATTTTAACTTAGGGTAATGAGATCTATCCATTCGATTCTCAACCTGCATGATAGCAGTAAATACATTTGTTTAATGCAAAAATCGATTAATAAGATATGATCTAAAACATACATTGGGTCACTTGTCACAATCAAGAGATTTACATCTGACCGGTTCAGAAAATTATTCGTACATATTATAAGGAAAATAAAAAATGCATAAATAAAGAAAAACAACAAAACTTTGAATTTAAATACTTATCAGTAATTTATTGCAGACTAACTAACTGAGGATCTTCCACGTTCCTCCAAACCTTAGACCGCAATCCATTCCTGGATCATTCCACCGTTCACCCCCGAGCCAAGCAGAGCATAACAAGAATCTAGACAGACCTAGGGTAGTTTTCTATATCTTTCACTACAGCAGAGTGTCCACAAGGTTCATTTATCAGTCTATTAGGTGTGATTCCATCTGTATGACAATTCCCATGCAATGATAATAATATAGTCCTCCCAGGACAGTCCTTTGTTGGACACACCAGGTTTCAGTACCTTGGTGTTTGAGCGCTCAGACTCACGACTGGACCCTTTTCAGTGCACTTGGAAAACGTGCCTATGTAACGTTACCTTCTCTTCTATTAATACTTTTTGGGGCAAGGATGCTAGATATTTTGGGTTTGACAACACTCAGTTATCTAACTGACACCTAGCAGATTCAGTTTTCCTTATCATTAATATTTCTTTATTTTAATCCTCACAATTCATTTTAAATCTTCAACTTAAATAAATTAGAATTTTACTCTCCTATTGGATAGTTTCGAGTTTTTTTGTAGGCTACTGACCTATCTAGATCCTTGCATGCTCAACTTCTCTTTGAGTGGTTGCTCCAATCAGTTTGAAAGAATAAAATAATAATAAGCCAACATTTAAACAATCATTAGTTCACTTGATGCTCTAGAGCCTCTAGCTCAACATCAGTCATTTAGTTCGAGTCGAAGTGCTCCAGAGCTTCTCAAATCAACACTCACTCAACTATTAGTGTTTTTTCGAGCCCCCTTGGCTCATGCACGTGTCATGCATTGTGAAATTTATTACAACGCAAATAAAATAATATTCAAACAATAAAGTAGTCTTTTCTCCGGATGGTACACCCCTCCCCGCTTAAAACAACATCGTCCCGGTGTTAGGGATTTGAACTAAAACCATGAAACAAGGAGGGGTAGGCCTCTTTCATTTCGGTCTCGTTCTCCCAAGTAGCCTCTTCAGGTTCGAAATGTTTCCACTGCACCTTTAGTTGGACAATGGTTCACTTTCTGAGTGATACCTCTCTCATATCCAGTATGTGAAGTGGTTCCGGTACAAATTCCCCTTTGGGTTCTACCTATAACAAAGACCAATCAATCACATGTTTAGAATTGTAAACATATTTCTTAAGTAAGGATATATGGAAAACATTATGCACTCTTATATGTGCAGGTAGAGCCAATTCATAGGCCACTGGTCCCCTCTTGGCCACTATTTCGAATGGCCCACAAAAAAGAGGAGCTAATTTGCCGGATTTTCCCAAACTTAGAGAACTCCTTTTTGCTTTGACTTTTAAGTATACATGCTCTCCAAATTGATAGTCTTTGTACTGTCGTTTTCTGTCCGCATAACTCTTCTGCCTATCCTGTGCCTCTTTTAAATTCTGTTGTACCTTTACAACTAGCTGCTCCATATATTTCAAGAGGTCTGGTCCCAACATAAGTCGATCCACCGGGATATTCCAGGTGACCGGGGTTCTGCATTTCATGCCATACAGTATGTCAAACGAGCTCATCTTAGCCAAGGCTTGAAAACCGTTATTGTATGAAAATTATGCTAAGTGTAAATACTCCTCCCATTTGTTGGGATTTTTCATGACATACATCCTGAGCATGTCCTCAAGGATTTGTTTGACTCACTCTGTTTGTTCGTCTATTTGCGGATGGTAAGCAGTGCTAAATTGTAGCTGCGTTTCTAAGCCAAAAAACAAGGATCTCCAGAAATTACTTGTAAATTGTGTGTCTCTATCGGATATGATGACCTTAGGTATGCCATGCAGCTTGAAAATCTCTTTTAAAAATATATCAACAATATTTACAGCCTTATGAGTGGAATTAACCGGAATAAAATGCGCAGATTTAAACAATTTTTCTACCACCACCATAATTGAGTCGTTATTTTTCTTGCTTTTTGGCAAACCCATGATAAAGTTTATGTTGATTACTTCCCATTTCCATTTTGGGATGGGTAAAGGTTGCAACAGCCCTGATGGATGTTGATGTTCAACCTTTACTAATTGGCATTCTTGACATTTGGCGATAATCAGTGAGATATCAGATTTTAATTTTGGCCAAAAATAAAATCTCTTCACGGCATATATCATTTTCTGGTATCCGGGGTGTCCATAATATGGTTTCTGGTGGAATTCAACTAATATATCAGACCTGATATTTCCACTGTTGGGAACGTACAATCTATCTTTTGACCAAAGTAGTCCCATGTCGTCAATTTTGTAGTCTTTCTACTGTACAAACAGTCAGTCTTCCTATATTTTCTGCACTATTTCAGTGTAAAAGTGGTCATTTCTGCATGTTGTCCTGATTTTGTCAAATAGGTCAGAACTGGTTTGACTTACTGTTGCGTTGTGTATTAGGTGAACTCTACGGCTTAGTGCATCTGCAATCTTATTTTCATTTCCTTTGATGTGTTTCAACTCAAAGTTGTACTCACTTAGGAACACCAGCCACCTAGCTTGCCTAGCATTTAAATCAGGTTGATCAAAAAGATATTTCAAGCTCATGTTATCCTTTTTAAGAAGGAACTTCTTTCCCATCAAATAGTGTCTCCACATTTTTAGTGCATGGATGATGGAAGCCAGTTCGAGGTCATGGGTTGGATAGTTCTTTTCGTGATCCTTCAGTTTATGTGACTCGTAACAAATTATGAAGTCATTTTGTAGAAGAACTCCTCCAAGCCCTTCCTTACTTGCATCAGTGCAAACCACAAAGTATCCCTCCGGATCCGTGATCTTTAATATGGGCGCAGTTTTTAGTAACTGTTTCAATTTGTGAAAGCTCTCTTCACACTTGGTTGTCTACAAAAACTTGCTTTCCTTCCTCTGTAGGGAGGTCATAGGACAGGCTATTCTAGAAAAGTTTTCAATGAATTTTCGATAATATCCAGCCAATCCTAAAAAGGATCTAATATCTGTGACATTTGCGAGGGTCGACCACTCTTTGATGGATTTAATCTTTTTTGGATCCACAGTTATCCCCTTTTCGGAGATAATATGTCCAAGGTATTGAATTTGATTTCTATAGAAATCGCATTTGCTAAACTTGGCTTAGAGATGATGTTCCCTTAAAATTTGCAAGACGGTCTTGAGGTGCTACTGATGTTCTGCTTCATTCTTAGAGTAAATAAGTATGTCATCTATGAACACCATGAACACCAGTACGAATTTATCTAAGTACTTACTGAAAATATTGTTCATCATACACATAAAATTTGTGGGTGCGTTTGTTAGCCCGAAGGGCATCACCACAAATTCATAGTGTCTGTACCGTGTCCTAAAGACAGTTTTTCTTATGTCTTCTTCTTGGATCCGTACCTGATGGTATCTGGAGCGCAAATCAATTTTGGAAAACACCCTTGCTCCCCCAACCTGGTCGAATAAATCATCTATCCTTGGAAGAGGGTATCTATTTTTAACCGTTAGTTTATTCAGTGATCTATAATCAATGCACATCCGTAAGGTTCCATCCTTCTTCTTGACGAAGAGGATGGGTGCTCCCCACGGGGACACACTTAGACGAATGTAACCCTTGTCTATCAACTCTACTAATTTGGGAGCACTCATACAATATGGTCCCTTTGAGACAGGCACTGATCCTAGCAATAATTCTATTGAAAAGTCCAAACCCCTCTTTGGTGGCAACCCGAGAATCTCATCTAGAAATACGTCTCGAAATTCTGCTAGCACAGGGAAATCTTCAATTTGCAGCTCATTTTCTGTCTCAAGGTTATGAATGTTAAAAGCATACAATTTGCAGCCCTTCCATGCACATTTCTTTACCTGCAAGGCTGAGATCTGTCGGATAAGAACCTTCCTGGGTATACCTTGTACTTTACTCTGGTTTCCATGTTGATCTGTGCATGTAAAAAAAAAATTTAGACAGTGCAACATAACCTGATGTTGTTCTAGCCAACCCATACCTATCAGCATGTCATAGGCTCCTAAGGGAAGAATATTTAGGTCTGCTTCAGTTTGTAAGCCATTCATATCCAGCTGGAAGCTTTTAACCAACTCAGTTATCTTTCTTTTGGTACCGATGGCTAACTGGACTAGCCAAGGTTTGATATGTTTCACTTTGTTCAAATTACAAGTTTCGACAATTTTAGGAGAAACATAACTTCGGCAAGCTCCTGGATCAATTAAAATAGATACAGGTATATTCGAAATCTTACCTTCGATTTTGACCATGGTGGATTGGTAATCTGCCTGTCTGCCTTCCAAGGCAGTGCATATCCAGGGTGTTCTTGCTAGGTCTTCTATAGTTGATTCTTCTTGTAGGTTGTTGAGGACCTTAATGTTTTTATTGTTTGGGAAGTCGCGGTAGTGATGGGGTCCCTGACACCCCCAGAATTTACCTGGTGTAGGAGCTGGCCTAAACCCTCTGTCAAAAGTGGGCTTGTTAACAGTTCGCTCCAAGTTGTTGGGATGCCTTGCAGTCTTTGGGAAAAATCTGTTTGGCGGAAAACTGTTGTTCTTCTTTCTGTATGGAGGGGGTTTGACCCTTTTCTTTCGGCTATCAAAAGTTGGTCTCATTTTTTCCTTCTTTTTATTCAGAAGATCAGTTCGGTGTTGATTGTGTTCATAACAGAGTCAGGCCTTGTGCAAGGCCATCTCTAAGGTCTTAGGTTCATCGAACTCAATTTTGTTTCTGTAGTACGTTGGAAGGCATCCTAGAAACTGCTGGATTTTCACCTTCTCATCTTTCACGTATGGTACGTAGTGTAACAGTTCTAAGAATCTGTTAATGAGTGCATCCATAGTGAGAGAATTTAATTGTAGCTTATTAAACTCTTTAATCTTTATGTCGAAGAACCTCTCTAACATGTACTTTTCTTGAAAAAGATTCCTAAAGTCCTTCCAACCAACTTCCGCCCTTTTTATGTCCTTGGTGTGTTTTAAATCCTGCCACCATCTCGCAGCCTTACCATTTAGGTTGTAAATGGCCAAACGAGCCTTCATATGGCTAGTATAATGATGTACTTGGAAATACTTATTCATCCCTAACAACCACTCTTCGGCCTTTTCTCCTGAATCAAGGTCTCCTTCAAAGGTTGGGGCCTTTATATTTTTGAACTCTTCTTGAAGGTTGTCCCCCTTGTACTTTTTCTTATGAGGAGAGGGGACATAGGAATCAAAATAATATTCAGAGTCAAAGTCAGGGGAGCTGGAAGAATCTGACTACTCGGTTGATTCCTCCAGTTTCCTATAGTCTGAACTACAACTTCTCTTCCTGTGGTGATGTTTAGGTACCTTCCTGGTTTTTGAATGGGTGGTTTTCTTATGAGTTTTCTTCCCAGTTAGTTTCTGCAATAATGCCTCATTAGCCTCATGTTTCTCTCTTCTCTCATTAAGATTATCATTTTTTAAACTGCGGAATTTAGCTTGTAGGCTCTGCACTGTTTTCAGCAAATCAGAGGTTTTGACAGCCCCATCACTGTCATTTAGTTCTACAATTATTTCATGTTCCCTGGGAATGGAATTCATATTACCATGTTGAATTTTCTCCCTTTCAACATTCATAATGTTTGTTGTTTCCTAAACAATGCTCCAATGTGTAGAAAACAAGATTTTAGTCAGTTTTGCAGCAATAGGCTCATAGGCATCGAGTTTCTGAACCGGAGCTCTAATACCACTTGTAATATCCCATTAAAAACACAAAAATTTAAAAAAAAATAAAGCGGTCTTTATCTTCCACGTCCTAAGGTTTAACTAGGCAATCACTCCCATTATAACAACCGTATTAATTGACTATGGAACTTTCGTAAAAAGTCCTTCTTACTATGTAATACTTAGGCTACTAAAAGATTGTGTCAAGCAAGTGCAAAAATAGAACAAGTTGTTCACTAAATGTTTCGAGATGTAAAGTTTTCTTCTTATGATTAAAAAGTAGGACGAAGTTGACATACTTCTCCATTAAGTGTGAACACATAAAGAAATAGAAGGGCCCTCTCGGCTCCCTGGCCTTACTTAGCTCATAGGAGCTAACACACGTTGTATCACTGCTTTTTAATGCAGCTAAGAGAAGGTTGATAATAATATTAAGCCAAGGATAATCCCTAAGGCAAGCTATCAAGTTTCAAGGTCTTGGAAAATGGGAGGTGTATGAAATATACCATAAGATGGACCCTTAACAATGTTTTGGTTTAAGAGGCAACGAAGGTGGGACTAAACACTAAACCCTTGGCATAAAAGTGGTAAGGAAGGACTATGCAGAAAATGAGATCTGACTAACGAATTAAATGTGAAAATGAATGGTAGCAGGTGCATTAAATCCTACCATGTGATCTAGCAGGTGGTGGAATACACGTAGCAGCATGGAGAAAAGTGCTCACAATACAAACCCTCGTTTTGTCTTTGTCTTTGCATTTTTCACTGTTGTGGTTTTGGGAGAACACCATGGGGTTGTAACGTTGGTCTCGACATTCTGGTTTTGCTATGAGCCTGAGCATTATTCCAGCTGCAGAAATTGTCCATTTAACGTTTCGATAAGGTAACTCCCTTCTCTGTGTTTAAAATTTCAATCAGTGTTTCTTTTGGTTGTAATACTATAATAGATGATAACACTAAGACACTGCGTTTTATGATTGTGTGGTAGGAGTGAACTCGTCACAGCAAACATTGGAGGATGATACCTGGAAGTGGCGACTGCCTTGGTGTGGTCAACATTACTCTGGACCCTGGTAAGGCCTGGGGTGCCAAGACATACCCTCGTTTGATGAATGTAGTGTTTGTAACTTTTAAGGGGAAAAGAATGTAATTACTTTAAGCTGCTTGGGAGGCGCAAGGAGGGGGTATCCCGCGCTGAGTTGTTCATTCGCCGGCGTTAAAATATTTCTATTGATGGCTAAAAGCCAGTTGGGGAAAATTTTGACCCTAACATAATTCCAGTTGTTTAAAAATGAGCTTCGTTTTGTAGCAGTTTTGATGTTGGAGGTTTTTGTGTTGTAATGTTTTGTTTTCGTAAAAGTATGGAGTGTTGGTGCCATAAAACTCGAAGTGCCACTACTTAGAAGTTTAGGTAATGCTTAAGGACTACCTCATTCACTTGCTCTGTAAATATAAGAATATATGGTTTTTCTGATGGTCAAAATCTTACTGTAGATAAAAGAAGAAAGGGAACATGAAAATATATAAATCTCAGACGTTTATTATCGAAATAATGCTGTTGTGAAAATGCCTTATCGTTTTTCTGTCAAATGTTTGTTTGTTGGGTATAATAATAAATTAGAACCCCTGTAATTGATAATGGAAGTTTCTACTTGTTTTCATGTCGTAAAGATTCGAGCATTACCAAAGGTTTTCATGCTTTTTAGAAATCTGTTGTCTATAATATTTGTCTGATTTGAAAAGAAGTAGTTTGACCCTAAAAGGATAAGAGTAACTAACGCCAAGCTGGATTTCTTGTTTTCTACTTAGGGTTTCAATATTTAAAAATACGCCTGGTGAATAAAAATAGGAGGCGTTTAACCAAAACTAGAAAACTCATACCCTTGGTTTTGAAAATTAGAAGTTTCAGTGCCAACCGTCCTATGTTTTCTTGGTTTGAAACTCGTGTATCGATTTTCCTCTTTTCTTATATAAGGCAAATCGTGTGGCCCTACATTAAAGAAAATGTGGCCTTTATGCATGGTGTCCTGTACATCATTACTTGAGAAATTGCATATCTAATGTCTCTATTCCGTTAAGAGGGAAAAGTATTCATTGCCAAAGTGTAGTTAGTATTATAATTAATATTCTACGGCGTAAACATCACCTATTAACCCAAGCAGATTTTAGGGCCTAGTGCCTGGAAATCCTAGCGATTTCTCTCTTTGCATAAGGGTAGGGAGGACTTATCCAATAAGTTTAAAAATACATGAGATTTCATATCCAATCAGGTTGCCAATCCAAAAATAATCCTAAGGTAAAACAACCATATAAACGATTAACTATATCGCTAATCGGTGCAGACAGAAAGGAAAATAAAATACATTTCTAAGAAATAACCCTCAACAAATCTAGATTTATCAGTTAGAAATTGTATAAAACAAAAATGGAAATAAGTCCTGCGCTATCATAGCAAAATAGTATTAGAAAAAAATTAATAAATATACATTTCTCAGATCTAGATTTATCAAAAATTAATGATATTATCAAACGTAAAGGTCCTTCCCTATCATTGCACAACCTGCATTTTTTAGCACAAGATTAGTACCACAATTTCAGATCAAAACTATAATAGGTTTAAGGCCACGGATCTGCATATTTTTAACATTTTAACTTAGGGTAATGAGATCTATCCATTCGATTCTCAACCTGCATGCTAGCACTAAATACATTTGTTTAATGCAAAAATTGATTAATAAGATCTGATCTAACACATACATTGGGTCAGTTGTCATAATCAAGAGATTTACATTTGATCGGTTCAAAAAATTATTCGTACATATTATAAGGAAAATAACAAATGCATAAATAAGGAAAAACAACAAAACTTTGAATTTAAATACTTATCAGTAATTTACTAGAGACTAACTGACTGAGGAGCTTCCACGTTCCTCCCAACCTTCGACCACAATCCGTTCCTAGATCGTTCCACTGGTCACCCCCGAGCCAAGCTGAGCATAACAAGAATCTAGACAGATCTAGGGTAGTTTTCTATATCTTTCACTATAGCAGAGTGTCCACAAGGTTCGTTTATCAGTCTATTAGGTGTGATTCCATCTGTATGACAATTCCCATGCAATGATAATAATATAGTCCTCCCAAGACAGTCCTTTGTTGGACACACCAGGTTTCAGTACCTTGGTGTTTGAGCGCTCAGACTCACAACTGGACCCTTTTCAGTGCACTTGGAAAATGTGCCTATGCAACGTTACCTTCTCTGCTATTAATATTTTTTGGGGCAAGTGTTGGCTCGGTTTTGCAACCAAGCTTAGTGCTATGGGCACCTACTAACTAGTAGTAGCAGTTTCAATAGAAATAAAAACAATAAACTAAATAAACAATACTTTTCATGGATCTAAACAAGAATCTAAGCAAATAATGTAAACATTTCAAAATCAAGAGCAAGAAACATAATAAATAATTTTTTGTATTGAAAAGTGGGGGGGGGCAAGCAAGTGCTTGCGATATTACCTTCAATGGTGAAGGTTGATGTTGAGCAACTCCCAAGATGAGTAGCTCCAAACTCCAATAGGTCTCTTTCTCCAAGGTTGCTTCAATGGCTAAAAGTGCTCATGGGAGATTTCAGCAGCATAAGGATGAGATAATGGAAGGATCTGAAATGAGGAGCCCCTACCACCTTTTTATAGGTTTTGGTGGTGGGAGATACCATTTGTGGTTTTGTGGAAACCAAATGGTATTGACCAACATGGTTTAGGTACTTTTCCCTCCTTTTTCCTTTTTTGAATAAAAATAATATTTTAATTCCCTTTTTAATATTTTTGGGAATTTGGACCCTTTTTGAGGGTTTTTTATGATTTTCTTGGAAAAATAATCTTTTTTAATGGAAAAAGGGGTGTACCAAGGTCTTTTGGTGACCTTTTGTTGGTTTCAGAGGCTCAGATGGTGGAAAAGTGGACAAATGGGTCATGTGAGTAAGGGAATGAGCTAGTGAGCACTTTTTAGGTGTTAACAGATTGCCCCCTGATGTGTGAGGGCAGGAGCTCATCGTATGGCCGATAGACATCATAGTTCTTTTGTCCTTTTTCTGGGTTTTAGGGGAGAGAAGAGACCGTTTGGAGACTGGAGCCACGGCCCTTGGAAGCTGCAAAAACAAAAAATATTACATGGCCTCAATATGAATGAGGTATAATCTCTGATAAAGGACGAGGCGGGCATTCCCATGCTCGTATCAAGACATATACAAAACAATTAGTCCCAAGAAGGGGGATCTAATACGTAAAGAAATATACGGGTACATCATAATGGTCCAGAGGGGACATGATTGTGGGATATACTCATGATCATGACTGATCTCAATAACTGATACGCTGGAATAACTGTGGAACTGCTGAAACTGAAGGTGTCCAACATCTGCAGGGACTCAAAGACTATGAGTCATCTCTGAGAAATAATGTACCTGTATACTCAAGGGAGTATGAAACTGGGGTACATCTGAATACTGTCGCCATACGCAACCCGGATATCTATAGAAAAAATGTAACTGGTTGTATCCATAGGTAGACTCTCAAATGTGGAGGAGTCAGGAGGTATCCGGGGTCTTCGACTAATAACTGAACGGACCAATACCCTGTGCGAGTCTCAACGATGCGATCAAAGTGTTGAAGTCGAGCATGTGAGAAACAACCATTGGGAGAGGCACTGAGGATTCCTCTCGAAATGATTCGTAGGTACTCATCATAAATGGTAATGAGTCCAAGACACAGGGGCCTCTAGGTCTATCCTCTGGAATAAATGTGGTTGTCGTCGACAGAGGGAGACTAGCAACTAACAAGGCAATGATGTATCCTTGCTAGGAGCGCGAGGTGTAAACTGAAGTGATGTAGTACTGCTGGTAGGACTGACATACTTGTGGGGAAGGGAAATAACTGGGTCAAAAAATAGGGTAGACTCAAACTTCCTTTGTTCAGAGCATGATGACATGGTTGACCTGGCAGCGTAGGGAACTGACTTGTAGGTGCAGGGATCATAGCTTTGACTGAATGGTATATATTGACTCTGGGGGGGGGAGGACAAGCTGATGGTGGCTGTCGCGGGAGTTTCAGGGTGACATACTGCAGAATACTCTGAACAAAGGCGACCAAAAGGGGAAGCTGCTAGCGAGTAGATATGATCTGTCGTGGCGCCAAGAGGCACCCTTCTTCCTTCTTCATAGTTTTAAAGAGCTTCAAGAAGGGATAAAAGTATGCTCTGAAATATTACGGTCCTGTGGATTTTGTGAGCCCAGGACGGCGCATGCTCATGGTTGCTTTCATGTTTAGAGAGTCTGAAAACAGTAAGTGGACTCTGTTGGTGTTTCTTTTTCGTAAGTTTAGTCTCCGAGGCCCGAAAAAGTATAAAATGATGCGAATGGAGAACTCTTCTAGCCCATGTGACTAGAGTATACCTTTTTCGTAATTAGTCTACAAGGTCCGGAAAAGGGGTAAACTTATACCAGGTAGACGCCCTTTCAGATACGTTTATCGAGCATGAAAGGAAGCAAGATTGCTCGGCGATCTTTTCATTGTTTTAGGAGTCAGAAAAGAGCTTAACAGAAACTCCCTAAGTGCCTTTTTCGTAAAAGGGGTTGCTCGGCCCGAAAAAGGGGTAAAATCATACCGAACCAAAATGGTTCGACGAGGACGAGAAAAGGTCTCAAGCATCGTCATCTGTGCGGAAAACGGGATCCGGCGACATAAGATACATCGAAAACGGAGAACGGCCGATGTGGCACGCAAACCGAGGCGACGAGGGGGCGTGGAAAAAATGCCCGGAAAATCTAAAGGTGAGAGCGAGAAATGGTCTCTAGCATCATCAAGGGCGCGGAAAACTGAATCCGGCGATATAAGGTACGTCGAAAACGGAGACTGGCCGATGTGGCACGCAAACCGAGGTGACGAGGGGGCGTGGAACAAACGCCCGAAAAATCTAAAGGTGAGAGCGAGAAATGATCTCAAGCATCATCACGAGCGCGGAAAACTGAATCCGGCGGCTGGATCGGGTGACCTAAGGATTGTCGAAAACGGAGACTGGCCGATGTGGCACGCAAACTGGGGCGACAAGGTGTCGGGACACAATGTTGATATTGGTCCTGGTGAGAGCGAGAAATGATCTCAAGCATCATCACGGGCACGGAAATATGAATCCGACAGTGCAAATGGTGCGAAAAACGGAGGTCATAAGGACTCCGGAATGGTTAAAGGAAAGAACTAGGTTAAAAAATGGCTACAAATAAAGGTGATCCCACCAAGCGAAGGATGCAGTGGTGGGGAGAAATGATGACCCGTGGGGGCAAAATACTAGGTGTATCAAGTCAACTGAAATATACAAGTGACACATGACCTCAAAAATGGTTGAGATCACGAATATGAAAAAGTGAGCAGGGTTAATGACCTGCCCCCATGCTATGTGCATGGGGTTTGTGATTGTGGATCACATATGTGTTGGTTTGAACGATGGGCTCATTGAGGTGTTGAGATAGAGATGATGGGGAAGGTTCAAAATGATTGATCATGCCCCCTATCCCGGGGTCGAGGTAATCTATTATGCCCCCTAACTCAGAGGTGTCAATGTGGTGCAGATGTTGTCTCATAGAGAGATCAATAGGGCATTGAGCAACTGCTGGCGGGGTGTTATACCATGAGGCTGTGGGTCGTGGTGGCATACTGAAGTGATGATATGATAATGGGGGATTCCCTTTGTGGGGTGGATGCCCCCAGTATCTCCGACGAGGATCACGGTGATGATGAGTAGGCAAGGTTTTGGGCATGCCCCCATGTTGTGGACATGTGGTTTCCTGGTTGATTTGAAAGGGTTCAACCTGTGTGTCAAAGGGATCAATGGAAGGGGCCGACCGGACAGAGGGGTATCCAGTGGAGATCATATAAATGGCGGGGTCAAGGCCAGGCATTTCGGTATCTGACCAAGTAAATACATCAGTGAATTCTTGGAACAGTTGTTGGTATTCTCCGATCTCATGCTCACTGTGGGAGGTTCCTAATGTGATGGTATGAAGGGCACCAAGTGGGTCAGAGATGTCAATGTGGATGACGGGAGAAATATCGGCCATGGGATCCGTTAACCAGTCGATTCTAGTAGGAAAGAACTCTTTGGACTCAACCGCGGATTGCGTAGCGGTGGTGGATGAAGTCTCTTCCGGGAGGAAGTATGGACGATGGTGCATGTCTTCCCAGGGATGATTAAGGGCAGTAGGAGCCTCTAGAATTTCTTCATCATTGCGGGAGCTTTGAGTTGTCAAATCAAGTAATGAGGTAGTGGTAGTCGAAGAGATCATGTAGATGGTGTTAATCTCTCCGGATGATGATGATGCGGGAGGGTAGATCTCCTCGATAGTAGGGGGTGCCATCTCTAGGTCCAAATTGTTCATCTCATAGAGAGCTGCTCTATAGTCTGGGATGTCGGGACAGTTGTGGGAGTAGTGGCCGTAAATACCGCATATCGCACATGGGTGGTTGGTACGCAGTGATTTATCACGAGGCATGGGGTTTGGATCGAGCTTGACCACCGGGATGTTGGGGTCGTCGTCCAGCATTTGCATGTGTTCCTGCAATGAAGGTAACTGTGGGCACTGATGGGTTGGATGGCCTAACTCATCACACAGCGAGCATTTTGGAGGAGCATGAAATACGGAGGGAGGTTTAACTGCCTTGGGTGGGGGAACCGCAGTGTATGGTTGTGGGCCTCTGCCCCCAGTGGGCCTGACGAATGGAGGGGGATTCGTCGACGACGAAGGAGTCGTGATACCGGGAGGTGGTTGGGTAGAAGTAACAATGGGTTGCACCGGTTGCAGGATGACATTTGGTGTCGGTGGAGGAACGGGAGGCGTAATATACCACACGGGTAATCCCAATGTTAACCCGGGGAGACTAAGGGTAGCCATAACCGGGGCGCTCACTACACCCGAAGGAGGAAATAGAAAGGGGATTGTGTGGATGGGTGTAACCCCAATGTGACTAGGGACTAATGGTGGTTTGGGTAACAAGGAGGGTTGATTACCGGGTGTTTGTGAAAGAGTGCATAGGTTAGCGACCTGGGTCTCCGGTGACGGTGGTGGAAAGGCCTGGAATGTAGAGGTCATCGGTGCCTCGGAGTAAAGTCCGGGTCCTACTGAGGAAATGAATGAGGTAGTTGCACCACAAACATGTTGTTCAACCATGGGGAGAACATTTTCAGGTGTGGCGGGGGCTTTGGGATCGTAATAGGTGAGTTGGTCGACCTTGACCACGCGTCCCTCATGGGGGAACTGCATGGTGCGAAATACGGATGAGGCAACAGCCCGCATGGCATACATGTAGTTGCGACCAAGTAAAAGGTTATAGTCTAGTTGGGCATTGATGACCTCAATGTCAATGAGGACGGTTTTACCCGCCAGCTGGACGGGGACATTAGCTAATAGACCTTGGGGTTGTGCTGAACGGCCGTCATAGGCTCGCAATGCAGTGGTGGACTGTTGGAGAGTAGGGGATCCCAAGTTTTGCCAAACGAAAGTGGACATGACGCATGTAGAGGCCCCTTCATCGATAATGCACCGATGGATAACAAGATTCCGAACAGAAACGGAAACTTGGAATGCTAAAGAGGAAGGCAGGCGTGGTTCAGACTGGTCTGAATCGAACGCGATCAGCTGTGAATCATTGGGGTCAATGGCGCCAATGGCAGAGAGCAAAGTTTTGCGCTGCGAAGGACAGTTTTTCAAAACTTCTAAAGCAGACATGGCTGCAGGAGACTGGGCTAAGTCGTCTATGATGTTGTAATTCGACGCAGCGCGAGCATTGGGATTACTGTTGATGCGACGAAGTGGGAAGTGAGGTGCTTTAGAAGCACCATCAAGTGGAACCGGAGGTATACGTAACGTTTGATCTGTGGGATTAACGTTAGTGTTTTTGTCGGTGGGAGGGGCTTCAGAGGTGGAGCCATATTGGTTCCGACGGGTTTGGAGGTTGGCAGCAGGAGTCGACATCATCAACAAATGGTGAGTACCTGAATCGAACATGGGTTGATCGGGGGCTGCATAAGTGATCTGCTGTGGTGGCACGTTTCCCTGAGGGGGGGCTAACGGCTGAGTGTTCACTACACCCTGGTTTGGAAAGGGGTTTTGTAGCACCAAGGGTTGATGTTGAGGTGGTGGAGGGTTGGGTGGCGGCTGAGGAGCCGCTTGCCCTTGACGATGTGCATCGTCGGTCCAAAGTTGTCGAGCTCGCTCCAAATGTGGGCAAGAATGCGTGTAATGACCATAGACTCCGCAGATAGAACAAGGGTGGTTTGTTCTGAGGTTATTATTTCTAGGCTGCTTCGGATTCCGATCCGGATTGCGGTTGGGAGGAGCAGCATTGTTATTCTGCGGAGGATTGGGAGGTGGAGGACCTTGCTGATGTTGTTGGTGATTTTGGTATTGGGGCTGGTGTTGTTGTGCGTACACATGCCCTTGAGCATTGGGGGGATTCTGGGGAGCCGCAGGTGCGGGAGCAGGTTGCGGTGGATAATATGCAGGTGGAGCTGGAGGTGGTCCAGTTGCCTGCTGGGGTTGTTGGTACCCCTGAGATGGTGGAGGTGTGAGGTTAGCTAGTGCAACCGGTTGTGGGTAATGCATGGGCTGTTGTGGGAACTGCATGGGGTTTTGTACCGTAGGTTGAGCATAGTATGTAGGAGGTACATATGTTGATGGCGCTTGGCCATAACAATGTTGTGGACAAGAGGGTCCATGAACGTGATGGGTCTGGTTTGTTGGAGCATAAGAAGTTGTCGCTCCGGAACTAGATGTAGCACTAGAAAGGTTTGGGGCGGGCATGGTGCTCACCATACTGAAAGGTTTTGCTTGTGGTGTAATTTGGCCAATAATGCCATCAGCGGCATGTGATGCCCCCGGTGTGTCACCGCGTGCAGAGTCACCTCGTGGGGCGTCAGGTATGATCGTGTATAGGTAACCTGACTGGGCATAGATAAGATCAAACTGTTGGGCCTTAAGGATGGCCTCCTCTTCAGACTGGGGTCTTTCAGATGCTACATCCTTCGCAATGAGGGGAAGGAGGGATTTAAGGAACCAGTCTAAAAAGATTCGATCGTCTAATTTGATCTTGCATAGGCTTCGGCGCCGACGCCAATCATGGATATGGTCAGTGATGTGCGTGGCCGTGTTCTGTCTGCAAGACAGTAGGATTTCGACGCCCGCATCATAGCGGACCGGTAGCTGAAAGAACTGCAGGAAGGTCGAGGCAAGGGAGGTAAATGTGGAATGCGTCCCATGGGGTTGCTCGATATACCATTTGGCTGCAGAGCCAGTGAAGGTGCGCTGTAATAAACGGAGGCGGACAGAGTCGTCCACTATGGAGTTGGAGGAACACCATAAATGGAAAGACATGATGTGGTTCTGGGGGTCTTCTCCGTCCTTTCCCTCAAACTTAGGGATGTCAGAGGGAAGCTTAGTGGGCATATGGGGCCAAGCAGGGTCATGCCTGATGGGGTCATTTGTGAGCCTAGCTAAATCTGGCAGGTTGAGACTTGCCATGTATGGTAGACTAGCGGATGTGGTGACCGGAACCGGGGCCTGCCTAGCCATTGTGGTATGGTGTAGGGGTCCAGTAGCGCCTATAGGTATGGTAGGTATGGAGGGTATGTGCCCTCCAAAAGGTGTGGCCTGATATGGGTTAGCACTCCCAAGTGCAACTTGGGTTACACTTGGGTTAGGAATCGCGCTAGGGATTCCTGGTATAGCACTACCGAGTGCAACATGGGTTATACTTGGGTTAGGAATCGCACTAGGGATTCCTGGGATAGCATTCCCAAGTGCAACAGGAGTTACACTTGGGTTAGGAATCGTACTAGGGATTCCTGGGATAGGGTTTGTGGAAACCGAAGGGGGTATGACCCCCATGTTGGGCATGCCCATGACAGGTGGTGGTCCTGTGTTAGGCGTTCCTGAATGTGGAGTGGTACCCATATTGGGCATACCCAAGGGGGTGGATGTTGTCATGGATGGTATTCCTGCAGAAAGGTCTGCTGATGTCTGACCTATGGTTAATGTAAATTGTGGATCATCTGGTGTTCCAGACATAATTGTGGTCGGTGGTAACTCTGTGGGGTTTTCGGATTCTACCTCCAAATCAAAGGTGAAGTGGGGTATGTCAGAATCGGATGACCGTCTAAATGATCGACGATGTGTCGAATCAAGGGATAATGCTCTGCGTCCGTGACGTGGAGAGCCAAGTGGACTGAACTCTGGGAGTTCGCCCCGTAGACGACGAGAACGTCTAGAATTCTCAATGGTGAGAAATATGTTTTTTGTTTTATGTTTAAAAAGTTGTTTTAAGTATCAGGTGGTGATATATATGTAAAAGACTCAAAACCCTAATGCAACCAAGGGTGCAAGAAGGGGAGTGAAAAAAGAGGGCTCACAGGCCAAAAAATCAATCCTCAAAAAATGCACTTATCCTAGCAGCTGTGCTACAATAAGTGGAGGAATGCAACAACCGGTCAGAATACCAACATGCAAGCGGCTCCTAGAAAAAATAGGTGTAACTAGACTCAAAAGGTGGTAAAGATCATGCAAACACCTAATCTAAAAGTATTGTGACTCAAACAGACGATATCCCCTGCAAGGTGATGAAATCCAAGTCAGACAATATGAATGTAGAGACAACGGCTAGATATCCCCCTACCGGGAGGGACACCGGGTAATCAATCCTAAAAAGACAGGCTACTAGGATACTCCGTTCATGACGCGTCGAGAAAAGGTAAATCTGCCGTTTGGTCCTTTGATCGCAATATCCCAATACAGGGATATCCCGAGAACTGCGAATGGTAGCCCTTCGGTTACTGAATGGGTTTCGGTATCCCACTCAGGCTTCCGGAACCATCCTCGCGACTTCAACCCTCCTAGGGGAGAGGCCTTCCCACAAACCGGTTGTGACCGCGCCAAAAAGTACTAAGAGATTTTAGCTCCCTAATTGGACAACTTCTATGTCTCAGATGTATGAACTGAGGGGTGTTATTGGAACACCTATCCCCCCAATACTACCTAGCTACAAGAATTCTTTTCGTGTTCCCCAAGTGGAATTAAGAGTGTGTTCAAATTAGGGTAAGTTTTAAGTCTTAGTTCAATTAAGTGATCGTGTGAGTGCACGTGAGGTGTTGTAAACTGAACTTGAAAAAATTAAATGCTTTAAGGGAAATTTTTCAAAAAAAATAAAGGACTTTTCGAAAAATAATAAGCAAATATTTAAGACTTTTTTCACTAAAAGAAATTAAATTGCTTTTTCAAAAATAACTCAAAAAACAATGGATTTTTTGGATTTTTGAAAGCAAATAATAAACTTCTAAAAGAAATAAATGGATTTCTTCGTTTCAATAAAATTTGCTAAGGGCAAGATTCTAAAGAAGTAAACAAGAAAAAATTTGAATCTAGATAAAGAATGCAAAATGAATCTTTCTTTCACTTTCTTGAAAATTTTTAAAAAGATTTCTATGTATGCACTTTTAAATAGTAAAAAAAAAAAAAAAAAAAAAAAAATTTCTAAATCTGGAAAATATGCAGAATTTGATACTGTAAAAAATGTGCTATGGGCAGAAAGTACAGTAAAAAATATTTTTCAAAATCGGGATGGCCGAATGAAAAAATTCAGCCGCGCGGGTTTTGGGACGAACAGCCGCGATGGGCCGCGCGGGTTTTGGCCGAACAGTCGCGATGGACCGCGCGGGTTTTGGAAGCACAGTCGCGATGGACCGCGCAGGTTTTGGGCGCACAGTCGCGATGGACCGCGCAGGTTTTGGGCGCACAGTCGCGATGGACCGCGCAGGTTTTGGGCGCACAGTCGCGATGGACAGTGCGGAAAAAGGCCGCGAAGCCGCGGTGTGCAGCGCGGAAAAACACAGAAAAGTCGCGATGGACCGCGCGACTGTCTGGAAAAAGGGCGCGATGGACCGCGCGGAAAAATGCAGAAAAGTCGCGATGGACCGCGCGACTGTCTGGAAAAAAGCCGCGAGGCGGAAGCCGTGCACGGAAAACGAGAAACGAACTCGGAAATTTAAAATTTAGGGCTGTTTTTTGGGGCCAAATCTCAGAACAGCAATGGATCTGCTGTCTAAGATGGCAGATCTATGGATCTAATGGTTAAAAACTCATAAAAACTAAGATTTAATGGCAAAGCTAGAGATCTAAAGTTCAAACCAAAGCGGAGTCGCCAAAAACTGTTGGCTCGGTTTTGCAACCAAGCTTAGTGCTATGGGCACCTACTAACTAGTAGTAGCAGTTTCAATAGAAATAAAAACAATAAACTAAATAAACAATACTTTTCATGGATCTAAACAAGAATCTAAGCAAATAATGTAAACATTTCAAAATCAAGAGCAAGAAACATAATAAATAATTTTTTGTATTGAAAAGTGGGGGGGGGCAAGCAAGTGCTTGCGATATTACCTTCAATGGTGAAGGTTGATGTTGAGCAACTCCCAAGATGAGTAGCTCCAAACTCCAATAGGTCTCTTTCTCCAAGGTTGCTTCAATGGCTAAAAGTGCTCATGGGAGATTTCAGCAGCATAAGGATGAGATAATGGAAGGATCTGAAATGAGGAGCCCCTACCACCTTTTTATAGGTTTTGGTGGTGGGAGATACCATTTGTGGTTTTGTGGAAACCAAATGGTATTGACCAACATGGTTTAGGTACTTTTCCCTCCTTTTTCCTTTTTTGAATAAAAATAATATTTTAATTCCCTTTTTAATATTTTTGGGAATTTGGACCCTTTTTGAGGGTTTTTTATGATTTTCTTGGAAAAATAATCTTTTTTAATGGAAAAAGGGGTGTACCAAGGTCTTTTGGTGACCTTTTGTTGGTTTCAGAGGCTCAGATGGTGGAAAAGTGGACAAATGGGTCATGTGAGTAAGGGAATGAGCTAGTGAGCACTTTTTAGGTGTTAACAGCAAGGATGCTAGATATTTTGGGTTTGACAACACTCAGTTATCTAACTGAAACCTAGCAGATTCAGTTTTCCTTACCATTAATATTTCTTTATTTTAATCCTCACAATTCATTTTAAATCTTTAACTTAAATAAATCAGACTTTTACTCTACTATTGGCTAGTTTTGACTTTAGTTGTAGGCTACTAACCTATATAGATCTTTGCATGCTCAACTTCTCTTTGAGTGGTTGCCCCAATCAGTTTGAAAGAATAAAATAATAATAAGTCATAATTTAAACAATCATTAGTTCACTTGATGCTCCAGAGCCTCTAGCTCAACATCAGTCATTTAGTTCGTATCGAAGTGCTCCAGAGCTTCTCAACTCAACACTCACTCAACTATTAGTGTTTTTTCGATCCCCCTTGGCTCATGCACGTGTCATGCATTATCAAATTTATTACAATGAAAATAAAATAATATTCAAACAATAAAGTAGTCTTTTCTCAGGATGTTACACAACCACAGTACGGCCAACTGCAGTATCAGACTATGCAGTACAACCAACATCCATATGGCCAACCGCGAGGAGGATTCTGAGGAGGATTCTGTGGATGTCGGGGTGGAGGTGCTAGTCGAGGAGGAACTTTTGGATGAGTTTGAGGGCCAATAGTGTGCTACAATTTTTTTCAAGTTGGACACTATCAAATAGATTTTTCGAGACCAATTCCGCAGTGTACTTATTGTAGCACACCAGATCATAGTGTTGAGGACTGCCCCCAGCTGATTGTGAAGTGGAAAAATAAAAATCCACCTTAGCCTCAACCGAATCCAAATCAGGGAAAAAATCCCCCTCCAAATGTACAGAAGATTTCGACAGAAATAATGGGTCAACCAGTGAATGTCACGGTAGTGACCAGAGGAGGGGTTGCGATAGGAGAAGACATACCACAGTCAAGTTTCCGACCGAAGGCAAGAAATTAGGTCTGATTCGATGTAGAAACCGATAAAGAGATCTTCTTGGAAGCACAAGAACGGATGAGGCAGCCATCAGTCGGCCAAAAAGAACCCACTTATGACATGCCACCAGCATTCAACATGACGAACTCACAGAAGAAGATCAATACTTTGAGGGCCTTCTTAGAAAGTTGCTTGGAATTAGCAAAAGACCAAGATGCGCTAGCGGAGATAGCTAGCCTCTTACACCGATAGGAGGATGGACGACAGATCCGAACAGTGAATCGGCTACATAAAAAGAAGACAGGAAGGGAGATGAGGATGAATGTGCAGATTGGTGCATTCGATGTCGACTCCATTATTCTGGATTTTGGGTCATACGTAAATATATTGACAAAACAAATGAGGGAGACAATGGGGAAGCCACAGCTGGTATGGTCCCCAATACAGCTTCGACTAGCGAACTAGAGAAAGGTCATGCCCATTGGCCGACTATGTCACATCCCAGTCGAGATAGAGGGACTCAAGGCCTATGTCGATTTTGATGTGATAGAAATAGTTGATAACACGAGCCCCTATCCAGTGTTGTTGGGGATAGATTGGGAAATGGAGAACCAGGTTGTGACCAACTTTTGGAAATGAACAATGTCGTTTGAGAATCGCGACATGAGGGTAGTCGCACCCCTGGATCCAGCAGAAGGACAGAGGTATGTTGAGCCAATGCAAGATGAATTCATGGAAGGATGGGACAACATATACAACATCTCAGAATACTATATCAATCCCACCGCCAATGGAGAACTGGGGTGGCGGAGTGGTAGCTCGGCATCGTCAGACTCTAATGAAGCACTAGAGAACTGGAAGAATCAACCGCATGAAGTATCATTCCGAAGATGCGCACTCATCACCCAGTCGCTGAGATGGGTGGCGACAAAGGCCTGCGAACTATCGACATATAAAGGACTACCCAACCTGACTGAATTCATCACCAAATTTGAAGAAAGAGTCGCAAAACCACAGAGGTTGCTGGGATTAGAGGAAGCATTGAAGGCTACACTAGCGCGATGGTGGGAAACGCACAAGTCGACAATAACGAGTTGGCTGCTATGTTGAAAACTAATGGAGATCAGGTTCAAAGAAACTGAAGGGTACCGCAAAAGGAAATACAATGGAAGGAGTGACCCAAGGGATCACTTGGAGGAATGTCAAGGTGCATGGGGAGCGATACCACAGAAAGAATGGGTCCATGCATTCATCCATACATTGGATGAGCTACCGTGGAACTGGTACGTCGCAGTAGAACTGCAACACATAACGATGACGTGGGAAGAGCTCACTATCAAATTCAGCCAGACTTTCAGCTTCTCAGATGAAAACCCAGTCATCTATAGCGCACTGTAGGTGATAGCGCACTGTAGGTGATATGGGAGAAGGTGCTTGAAACAGTTCGAATGGAGAATCCAATGGGATTACAGTGAACCGCAACGTCGGAGATGCTGTTGGAATATTACAACGTGATGGGAGGACTGGATGATGAGGATGATCCACAAGCCCCTTATATCACAGAGTTAGAAGGAAGCTGGAATGTCGACTCACCCAAGATACCTTTCGACAAATTTCAGCAGCCACTACACCTCAAGAAATTCAATATTGGGTCGGAGTAAAACCCCAAGTTCGCAAGCATAGGAGATTATTGGGATGATGCGACCATCACAAAAGTCATATATCTACTACACGAATTTCAGGATCAGTTCCCAACAAAATTTTCAGAAATAAAAGGAATTTTTGGGAAAATAGGGAAGATGAAGATCCCACTGAGGCCTGCCGCTAATCCAGTGAAGCAGTGGCAGTATCGTTTGAATCCCAGATACAAGGAGCGAGTGAAAGCTAAACTAGAGGGAATGTTGGATGCAGGCATCATAGAGTTGGTAGAAGAATCTGAATGGATCAGTCCGATGGTAGTCCAAGATAACAAAATCGGTGAAGTCAGTATTTGCGTCGACCTAAGGAAACTGAATGACACATGCTTGCATGATCCATTCCCGACACCATTCACGGATAAAGTGCTAGAAGGAGTTGGAGGTCAAGAAATATACTCGTTCACAGATGGATTCTGAGGATATCAACAAATAAATATTGCGAAAGAGGACTAACATAAGACAACCTTCGTAATAGAATGGGGTTGCTTTCAATATACAGTAATGCCATTCTGTCTCAAAAACACCCCAGCAATCTTTTCACGATTAGTTGTCTCCGCATTCAAGGAGTTCATTCACAAATTCCTTGCAGTATATATGGATGATTGGACTTTGTATGGACTAGTGAAGGATCATGTTGCAAACCTAAGGTTGATGCTAGAGAGATGTAGGCCGCATCAAATTTTGTTAAATTTGAATAAATGCATCTTCTGCGCTCCATTTGGCATTTTGTTAGGACACATTGTATGCAAGGAGGGGATTCTAGTGGACCTAGCAAAGATTGCAATTATTGTCGACTTACCACCTCTGAAGACAGTAAAGCAATTAAGGGAGACATTAGGGCATATGGGGTATTACATAAATTTTATTAGAGGGTATGCGGCGATCACAACACCCATGGAGAAACTGTTGAAGAAGGATGCGAAGTTTGAATGGAATGAAGAGTTCCGGAAGAGCCTCGATATACTAAAAGAAAATATGGTCGCAGCATTGATACTAGATTTTCCCGATTGGACAAAGGAATTCCATGTTCATGTGGATGCGTCATCAGTCACACTAGGGGTAGTATTGGCTCAACCAGGAGAAGGGGTGATTGATCATCCAATTGCATTCGCCAGTAGGAATCTATCCACCGCGGAGAAAAAATGCACAACGAAAAAAAGGGAAGGGCTAGCAATGGTCTATGCATTACATAAATTCCACCACTACCTACTTGGAGGCCATTTCAAGATGTTTACTGACCACTCGACACTGAAATATTTGATCAACAAGCCTATGTTGGGGGGGGGGGGGGGGTAATTTGTCGATGGCTGCTATTATTTCAAGAATTTGACTTTGAGAATATTGTGAAACCCAGATGACTGAATGCAAGGCCTGATCACCTGTCCCGAATCGAGTCAGGAGAGGAACCCTGAAGCATCGACGAGGGCTTACCAGATGCGCAGTTATTTCGAATTGGGATGGTTGAGGACCATTACAAGCAGATCATCTAGTTCTTGACTACAGGAGTTGTTCCAGAAGGATTGACTACCAGCCAGAAAAATTAGTTAGTTGTACGGGCTGTCGACTTTCAGCTAATTGCAGGACAACTTTACAAAATGGGGCCAGACGAGATCCTTAGTCGATACGTTCTTTCGCTTGAGCAGGAGAGGATACGAGTAGAAGCTCATGATGGGATCACAGGAGGACACTATGGAGGACGTGCCACTTCTAGGAAGATACATAAAGCTAGACTATGGTGGTTGAAAATGCATGGATATGCTACAGACTATGCCAGGAGCTGCGATGTGTGCCAAATAATAGGAAAACCATCGTGAAGGGATGAAATGCCGCTAGTACCTCAGCTGACGCTACAATATTTCGACAAATGAGTGGTTGACTTTGTAGTACCTATCAACCCACCAGGAAAAAAGACAAGGTCATGATATATAATCACCGCAATTGATTATTTGACGCGTTGGGCTGAAGCTGCACCAGTAAAAGACAGCACAGCTACGACAACAACAAGATTCCTCTTTGACAATGTGGTCACAAGGTTTGGGTGTCCAAAGATACTGATGAGAGACCAGGGTACTCACTTTGTCAACCAAATGATCAAGGAAATGACTGAAGAATTCCAAATTCAGCATCGCAAGAGTACTTTGTATCACCCACAGGATAATGGTGCGGTGAAAGCATTTAACAAGGTATTGGAGAATGCACTAACAAAGGTATGCAACACAAACTGCGACGACTGGGACTTGAAGATTCCAGCAATATTGTGGGCCTGCAGGACAACTTGTAAACGTTTGACAGGACAGACACCATTCAAGTTGGTCTACAGACAAGAAGCGGCGATTCCAATGGACTACATTGTCCCCAGTCTCTACATCACAGCAGCCACAAAAATTAGTGACAATGGAGCAATCAAAGAATGGTTGGCACAGCTTATACAGCTTGAAGAGGACAGGTTTGTTGCAGGATTCCAGTAACAGGTAGAAAAGGATCGCCAAAAGGCTTGGCACGATCGACATGTGAAAGCAAAGCACTTTCAACGTGGAGATATGGTACTGCTATACGATAGTAAGTTTGCATAGCATCGAGTTAATCTGCAGATGCATTGGTTGGGTTCTTATATCATATATTTTATCATTGATGGAGGTGCAGTACAATTACAGAAGTTAGATGGCACACTCTTGACAAATCTAGTGAATGGAATTCGATTGAAGCCCTATCACCATATTCAGGTGCATGGCAACTGAAATAGGGTTTGTGCAGGGTAAAAAAAAAAAAGTAAGCGACGGAAGCTGAGGAGAAAGTAAGTGATGGAAGTTGAATTTTGTAGGCGGTTAGCACGTGGCAGTCAAATTAGACCATAATTATAGCATGCAAGCATCAGTAGAAGGCGACAGAGGAGGATGATGACACACTCGATGGCGGAATGTGGAAAATCAGGGAAATATTTGACGAATGACTCGCTAATCATTCCTCAAAAATGCCATGATGGACAAGAACCGAGTGAGTTAGGTTATAAATATCCAAGTAGATGGAGAGATAGCATTATGAAGAGTTATTGATCCAGATGTGCGACTCTAAGAATGTTTGCAGAGTCAAGCAGTGAGAATAGAGGGGAAAGGCATTTGCAAAGTAAAGAAGTGAGATTAGAAGGTTGTAATGGTGCATTTCATCGGAAGCACTCAAGGTGCGCTAAGGGCAAGGACGACGAGTGTTCATGAACAACCGACGGATGAAGCTGCACAGACAGTCTAGAAGAACAGAGATGAAGTCTCACCCGAGATGTCTAAGCGAATTGTAGTAGTTGGAAGAACCGTGGTCCCTTCGACCACAAAAACACCAAGGGAAAAGGCATGTTGTCCCCAGCGAAGGAAGATCAAATGTGTGAAACAGATGTGCCGGAGTGGTCATCCTGTTTCACAATTTGGTGACATCGATGAATTTTTTTCCATACAGAAGCAAGCATGGAGCGCAACAGATGGCGTAGAAGTGATAGATGATGAAGGTTTCAAGAGCTTGGACGATGACTTCGAGAAGTACACAACAACAAACCAGAGCAATACAAGAGGTGTCCAACTAAGGTGGCTGCAGGGCGAGCCATAAGTTTGTGTTGGGGGCCTGTTGGCACGGGGTTAGAGTGCATGAAGTGCGGAAGCTGACAGCGACATAAGGGTCATCAGCGGAATAAAGGACCATTCGCGAAGGATAAGAAGCCGACGAAAGCGCAAGTTTTGGTCAAAGTTAGTTAGTTTTGGTCATGTGAACCATTTTGTAACCGCCTTAGTTGTCGATAAATAGATCCACATTTGTAAGCCTAAGGGCATAATGAATAATAGCATCAATTGTAAACGGAGATATCTATCTTTTATGTATTTTCTACTTTCGGAAAGTTTTTCCCTATATATGAATTCGCGTTAAGTAGCTTGAAACTATTCCTACAAAGGTTGTACCGCATATTTTGAGATGAGTTAATGCATGAGGATGTTCGATTATGTTTTTGTCGTTGTGTTAAGAATAGTGAATATTCTCTAAATGATGCAATGTGTTTAAGGTTTTTTTGCTTTGTTTATTAATATGTGATAGGAGAATGTCGTTTACATGGTGTTGATGTAGATGTTAAGTATATGTGTGATTTGGTAGTATAATGCAAAGGTAGATCCCTGGTTTTTGTAGTGATTGAGTAAGATTTAGTGCATGTTCTCTCCCTACTGTGGAAACTTGGTTCCTTCATCCCCCTTGAACATCTCGAGTGATACCTCACTTGCTTTGCGGGTGTTGCTGGAAAGGGTAAAATCTTTCTGGGCCGATGTTTAAGGGTGTCTGTTTGGTGTTTGTTGACAGTAATGCGAAGTGAACCCCTGTCGACAGAACTGTTTCAACAATATATATGTCAGTATAAAGTATATTATTTGTTCTTACACAAATAGTTATGTCTTGTGCTTCCAATGTATAGGTAAGAGCTGGAAAATGTGGATTCCCACGATGATCAGTGCAAGATGCAAAAAGCACGAGGAAATGCCTTAAAACAACCATTGTGGCACTAACCCCATTTTCACTTATTGAATGATGTGATTAACTCATTAGTATCAAAAAAATTATGAACTAAATGAAAAACTCTTCAGTAGCCCTTGATCTTCATAAGCCTTAAATCCTGTATTCCACACTAAGGACCCATAGCCGAAAATCCACAATACCATCCTTGAGGATCTATCCACACAGTGACCCGAGAGTTAGAATATGAAATGTCATCCTTAATTTTAAAAATATGCCATTTTAATGCACATCTACATACACCCAAAAAAACATATCTACATCTACACAGACTCCAAATTTAGGCACTAGTCATTCAATAATTTAGTTCTAGGAAAAACAAAACTAAACAAAAGCACTAATGCATAAATGAAAGTGGCAGAGAACAACATACATATAGATGAATTTTTTCTCCAAGTGCTAAATTTTTCTACACTAATTTATTATTGACTATTGAATATTTAATTCAACAACGCAAATAAGTGCAAATAATGAAAGAACTACGCATTTATAATACTTGTCAAAACCGATATCCATTCCACCTACCAAGCTTAGAGATCCCTTGATTTGTGTAGAGTTCTGAGAATTTAGTTTTCAACATTCAAACCTTATTCAACTGATGTTGGTGTGTCGATCAAGCTCAAAATTTCTCTAATCGGATACAGGAATGGTTTCAACAAAGCTTGTTAATTAAGGAAGGTACAATGAGAATGGCCATCTGAGGTTGATTCTCAAGAACTATTTGAAATTTGGGTACCAACCTGGAGTAGGGAAGCTGAGTGACCACATGATTTTTTCCTATGCTTTTGAGCATTGGGACTCATTAAGTATTGTCATCTAGAGATAAGTTGCATTCCCTTTTGATGAACTTGAAGATTCTATTGTTTTCAATTGCTAAGAATCGCAGTTTTTCTTTAGTTTAAGCAGTTTTGGGTATCCTTTAGGTTCATTACTGTAATGCAAATGGATGGGATGGAGAGCTGCAAGCATTCAAAACAAGTGTACATTATGCCTCTGGATTCTAGTTCTATTACTCAACATAATGTGAATAATATTCAGATATAGATGGGCTTGTCTTGAAGTTAGAAAGGGAAAATGGGTATGATTTGGAAAGAGGTATTAAGGTCACTAAACCAGAGGATCCTCAATTCATAGTTTTGACTAAAAAAAATTTGGAAAAATATGGTGTAGGTTAAGAAACATTGATAGTTAATGGATCAAAAGATTGTCATGCTGGGAACAATGTAATTCAATATGGGTTGTCCAAAAGAAAATGCTATGATGGATTTTTCGTCTCATCATAATACAATGAAGGAATCTATTGGTCATGTTGTTGCAAACTAGTCTTAATATATCAGTTTGTTAAAATGCATGGATACCCTTTCTGGATGTTTTGAGAAGGCTACAGATGGGAGTGGAAACTATAATCTGAAACCCAGTTGGAAAAAAGTTAAAAACCTCAAAGGCCTCCAAGAAGAGCCAAGGATTCTTCTAGGGAAAGACATATGAATGGAATTTTTTATACATCTGTGTGAAGAAAAGAAAGGCTAGAAAGAATGAAATCAACAAGAAGCCACAAGCTTGCAAATCCTTCTTTGGAAAAAGCTAGCTTTTGGCTGTTGTTCATCACTCTTTCCTTTGGTTTTTTTATAAGCACGCAAGGTGGTTTCCAATATTTTTCTTCAAAATTGCCACCTTCAAACTAAAATATAGATGCCTACATTGCTTATAGGACCTCAACTCTAACTAGTTTATATCAATATGGTATTGTTCCTAACGTTAAAGAAAATAAACTCTAGCTCACAGGCATTGTATCCATTATATTAATATCATTTCAATTTTCAAGTATCATAGAGCACTATGTGTTCGTTTTGTTTCAACATCATATATTGATTTTATACTATGATCTTCCATTTTCTTGATCTAGTCTATGTCAATTTGATTTTGAGGTTTTGTGCTAGCAAAGCTTAGGAACCAAACATAAGTCTCTCCTTATTAGGAACCCATGATCTCACTATAGCTTTGGAGGTCCAGAACTATTAGATTAGTTTTGCAGGAAACCTTTCCGATTCTACTCTCTGTTAGGAATCTTCATTAAAGTGTATTCTCTACAGTCATAGCTTGAAATAGGGTTTTCTAATTTTGCTGAAATATTTAGGTAAATTTGCTATAAGGATTGGAATTTTGAAAGCCCTATTTTCACTTATGATATGCCAGATGAATAATTGGATCATTGGGAGAAGCTTATGTGTCATGTCCCCAAATTTTTCATTAGGTCACAATGGCCTAAGCCCCTTGGCCATATTCATGATAGTTTTTCAAATTGATGTTAAGGGTCAAATAATTGCCAAGCATGATTTCCAAGTTAGTAATAATGTAAAATTAGATCCAAATGGACAAGGTGGGTCACATTAAGAGAAAATTATCAATTCAAAGTTTGTAATATTCCCATCCAAATGAACTATCATGGAGGAAAATTATTAGTTCCCTAGGTTGGGGGTGGAAGCATTAAAAGTTGGAATAAAGGAGATACAAGACCCAAAATGACCTTAGACTTACAAATTCACATTAAAGGGGTCAATTAAATTATAATAAAAAGAAAATAAGGTGGAATTGGATCATGAGAGAACATAAGAGGTTGTGGGACCCACATGTGGCAAGATTCTCCACTACACTTGGCATCATTCTCTCACCAATTCGAGTTCAAGATGAAGGGTAAAATACTTGGGGGAGTTGAAGAGGTATTATTCATGGAATTAATAGTGTAAGGTCGAATTGTAGTGGAAGAGTAACTCCCGTGGAAGAGGAAGAGGCATTTTAGAAGAATTGTGGCACTTGGAGCTAGATTCCCTAAACTCCTATGACAACAATGATGAAGATTCAATGATACTTGTGACAAAGTTCAGACCTGATAGATGAAATATGACATATATGAAATGTAAGGGCTAAAAATAGATTCCAAGAGGGAGCACAAGGTAATTTAGGGTAGCCAATATTCCCCCATTCGAATTGATGGAAGAGGAGAGCTAGGAAAAGTTGGACAAGTGGCATTCATGGGAATCTCTCCCTAATTCAAGTTGGGATGAGTCTCTTGGAGGGAATTATAGATAAGGAGGACTTGGGAGGTTAATAAAACACAAGAAGAAAGAAGGATACTAGCTTTTGATCATTTCTCATTTTGCAAATTGGATAGCATAGCTTGTCCATGCAAGTTAAATGTTTATTCTTCTTGCCTTGGTACCAATTTCGAGGGTGCGAGATTCCCATCCTAATTGGAAATTAGAGAGTCCATTAAGACCTTTAATTGGCTCTTCATGAATTCATTTGTTACAGTTTGAATCTATAGGGCTGCTCGTGACCATTTCTTCTCCAACTTGTTCCCACATCTCTCTCACTTTTCTCTTCATATTCTTGCTCTTGGAGGAAGGGCGCACATGGTGAGATGATGATCTATTTGTGTAAATCCAAGGGGGCCCATTTATTTGGAATATTATGTATACACTCTGTATTTGATGCTCATATGAACCTCAGATCGAAACTCCAAGTGAAACTATGTAAAAATGTCAAACTATGTATGAATGGTGCCATTTTCCCCTATATCTTGTTGTAAGAGCTTGAAGTTGTTTGGTATCGAATTTTTTAAGTCAATATGTATGATTTTATTGATTTTTTGAGAGCCATTAATGAATTGAATAAGTTTCATATACATTATACAATTCCTTGGACCGTTTCTCTCAAATTTCATAGCAAGTTATAGTGTTTTTCTATCATTTCCCCCTATGTGAAGACATGTCTACAAATCTCTGATTTATGGGAGTTGAAACAACCTTTAGGAACTGATTAATGATGCATTTGGGTTCCCATTTAATTAATATAAATAATACATGTCTCTTTACTGAAAATTTGGAGGTTTTTACTACATTTGGGAAGCCATTAGTGACCTCTACCGTTGGGGGTTTGAACCTCGAAATTACTAGTAGAATTCCCCAATTTCTCCTGAATTGAAATGAAGGTTGCAGAATTTTTTTGATAGTGTATACGAACCCATTAGATTAATTTTTATGTCCTAATACCCTTCAAACACTCTCAGACCCAATTTGAAATCCTTAGGATTCATTTGGAGCCATCTACCCTTGGGGGTTTTAACATCAATTTTCCTAGTATTTTTTCCTTTCATTCTCTAGTTGTAAATGCAAGTTGCTGAAGTATTTAGAAAGTTTCCAAGCATATAATAGCTACATTAGTGTGTCCTAATACACCTCAATCCACTCTAGACATAATTCGAAACCATTTGGGATCTTTTGGGACACTTTGGGTTTTCACTAGTCCAAAGTTCGAAAATTGGCCAAATTGAGTAAAATTTCAAATTAGGGATATTAAAGTGGTATCAAAGCATGGTCCTTGCACCTCTGCATTAATATCATCCCTTGAAGAATAATTTTGATCCATGTATTACTATTATTATGACTCCTATGATTACAATGCTTATGAGCAATATGAAGAAGAATGTGAATGGTATGAGGAAGAGGTGCCATCATGCAGCACTTATCCTCGAACCTATGCATTAATATCATCCCTTAAAGAATAATTTTCAGCCATTTATTACTATTATGATGAATCCTATGAGTACAATGCTTATGAGCAATATGAAGAAGAATGTGAATGGTATGAGGAAGAGGTGCCATCATGCAGCACTTATTACAAGTTCATAAGGAATGAGGGTTATTATTATGACCTTGATTCTGATGAAGATGAGTGTGTCACACTACCAAATGATAATTTTATGAATGAATTACAAAGATTGAGAGCAACATGTAAAACCTTGCCCCAAAAATATTAGGCATATCTTGATCTGTATAAGGGAGATACACAAAAGGCCAATCCTTTTTAAGACTTTGTTGCTTGGGTGCTTGAAAATAGGCCCAAAAATTAAGATGTGTATTTATTGAATAAAGGTATATTCCCTTCTTGCAAAAGACCTTGGAGAGAAACTCATAAATGTTTGAGTGAAAAGGAGGAGCGAAATGAGGAGACCCGTGAGCCACCTAGTTCTAAAGGTGATGAAGTAGAAGAAGCATTACATGAAGAGGATTGAAATTCACTCCCAAGTGACTCTGAAAAATATGAAGAAACATCACATAATCATGAAGAAGAGTTACATTCTGAGATGCACTCTACTTTGGACATGAATCAAAGAGCATCTACTGATGGATGCTTGAACTACAAAGGAGTACCTACTGATGGGTGCTCACACCTCTATGTTGGTGACATAGATATCACTTTTGAAAGTGTTGCTGCAAGCCAAAGTTCCATTAAGAATTAAAACGAAGGCCTTGTATCAGTTGAAGAAGAACCAAGATCAACTTCCCCATCACCACTTGAGCTTAATGAATTTGGTTCAAGTACAAAGTACAAAGAAGAGGAGGTCCCTCTACAAGAGCCTCTTTTTCTTGAAGGGTAATTAAATATGAATGAAAAGAATATCCAAGAGACCCTTAGAATACTCCATGACACTCAAGAATTGGTGTCAAATTATTGTTGGAGGGTTTCTTCATTGAAGGATCCATCCTTCCTTGAAGGTATGGATAAGATTCAAAGAGAAATGTGCAACATCGAAGGTAATTTCATGTCTTTGATTTTTGATAGAAACAATTTGGTTGAGCTTAATTATTGATTACATGGAGCATACTTGAATAAAAATAAGGATATTCATAAGCTCAAAATGAAAAATAAGCAACTTCTTGATAGGTTGCAAGATACTTGTTCTTCCTCCTATGTTTCAGATTGTCAAATGGTAGATTGCTTGGAGTATTCTCATGACATGATGGATCATGAGAAATATGGAAAATTGAAGGTGCTTGATGTGTTTGAAGATGAGATTGATGAGAAACAAGCACTTGTTGTGTTGGAAGATGAACTTGGGTTGCCTCTTGGAAAATGGTTACACAATTTTTGAAGAAGTGTATGATTCCACTACCTTGGAACCAACCTATGAAGAAATGTTTTCCCTATTGAGGGAGGTGCATGATCCTACCCTCATGGAGCCTACACATGATGACACTTTTGCATATTTTGATCATTTGGGTGATTTGGTTCATTCTCCTACATCCTACACTTCCATATTTTGCAGCATTCATCCTAATGAAGTATGGGTGAAAAGTTTATTTTTGATGGTGCCACATGAGGAGTATGAAACTCCTATATCTACTTTAGATTATGAAACTATTAGAGCACTTTATTATTATTTACATTTGCAGCAGCATCATTTGTTACCTTATAATGATACATATCTACATGGGTGCACCTATGATGTTCACTTGAGTCACTTGAAGACTCGTGATTTTCCTTGCTCCTTGCTTAGCTCAATTGATGTTGGAGGAAATTTATCCAATACTTGGGTGAAGAGATATATGATTGGAGAAAATTCTTATTGGAAGCAACATCCTTTTTTATTTCTTGATGATACACATATTCATGGATGCACACATGGTACTTCTTTGAGCCCCTTGAAGGCTCATTGTTTTCTTTGTTCCCTACTTGGTTCAGATTTTAGTGGATATTATTCATTCACTTATTAAATGAAAGAACACGGCGCTAATTATTTTGATGCATATTACATCCTTTTGGAGCAGCATTATAGGACATGGGATCCTCACCTATGTCATTGGAGCAGATTTGATGGGTCACTCGATGCTTGTATGCACTTGGAAAATGGTAGTCTACTTACTTGGAGGTATAAGCACTCTTATGATTCTTTGATGAGGCACCTCCTTGATGTACATTTAAATTATGTTGTTATTTAATTCGATGATATATCTTTTGTACTTATGATGTTTGTAAGAATTCATACAAGGAAATGGGAGCCAGGAATTCTCTTTCCTGATGGTATGGGTTGGAGATCACTCATAATTGTTGGAGTGCAATACAAGCAATGGGACCCTGGGATAAATATTAGTCTCATTGTTTTCAAATTTTTGGGGGAACAAGTAGTATGGGAGATTGGGTCCCCACTTAATAAAGTGATTGTAATCAAAGTAGTGTAGCAGCATGCATAGTGGTTCCTCTCTAAAATTTTCATGGAAGCTTGAAGACTCAAAGTTGGGCAACTCAGTGGCAACTTCAAAGAATTATGCAGTGGTATCAGAAAGGGTTTCCAAGATATGAAAGAGGTAAAGAGTAATTGTGCAAACTTTGTTTTGATGGATTTAATTAATATTTTGGTGTTTAGTGGTGATGTTATAGGGGATATAAATATGAAAAATAAAACCCACATCTCCTTGTTTTTGGAAACACACAATTGTAGTGCATGAGTGCCACTACTCAGAGTTTTAGAAGGGAAGTTTTGGAAGAAAATTTTTGGAAAGAATTAAGGTTCTTCAACATCCATGTTTGAAATTTCTTGAGGAAAAGCAATATTGGGAGGGGAGGATTTGTCATGTCCCCAAATTTTTCATTAGGTCACAATGAACTAAGCCCCTTGGACATATTCATGATAGTTTTTCATATTGATGCTAAGGGTCAAATAATTGCTAAGCATGATGTCCAAGTTAGTAATAATGTAAAATTAGATCCAAATGGACAAGGTGAGTCACATTAAGAGAAAATTCTCAATTCAAAGTTTGTAATATTCCCATCCAAATGAACTATCATGGAAGAGAATTACTAGTTCCCTGGGTTGGGGGTGGAAGCATTAAAAGTTGGAATAAAGGAGCTACAAGACCCAAATGAGCTTATAATTACAAATTCACATTAAAGGGATCAATTAAATAATAATAATAATAAAATAAGGTGGCATTGGATCATGAGGGAACATAAGAGTTTTTGGGACCCACATGTCGCAAGATTCCCACTACACTTGGCATCATTCTCTCACCAATTCGAGTTCAAGATGAAGGGTAACATAATTTGGGGAGTTGAAGAGATATTATTCTGTTCGTATATCCACATCATCATTTTCAGGACCTTGCATGCAATTAGGGTTTGGATGCAAACTCTAGGGTTTTCATGCATCCCAGTCACCGGGTTGATGCCTCCAGCACCTTATCCACTTCATTCTAGCACCCGGGAGCTCCTTCCATCAGAGTTTTATCCCTCCTAGTCAAGAAGGCTCCCACTTCTCACCTACTTCCAAAGAAGGGCGCACTTCTTCACCTACCACTGCAGTTCCACTTCAATTACACTCAGTTAGCTTTGATTCTCCTTGATTTGAGGCTAGTTTCACTCCCGACTGACTGTTTCACTCCGTTGGACCTCCAGATTGACTAGATGACTTGTTCTAACTTTAGTTAAGCCTCCCATGTGCCCTCCACTGAGCCTCTTTACCTATATCAATACTACACGCTTCAGTTACACTTGTTACACTCAGTTAGACTCAGATTGACACCTGGATGACTGGTTCTTGTGCATTGATGACCACCACTGATTGATGATGAGGACTCCTATTTGGAGCCAAGCTACACCATTCAGTAATTCGAATGACCTTCTTAGTCAATTCTAATTTCTCACTCACTGTCAGATGATTGTATTGTAATTATTCACCCTTATTGGGATATTGAGCACTGATGCATGTTTTGCACAATTTTACACTATTTTTCTGAGTTTCATCTATTGTGATTGATTTCCTTGTTCATTAGATCTACTATGACTAATTTTACATGGTATTAGAGCCATTGTAGGGACAATATCTCTTTTCTACAGGTGTTCTACATGATGATTTGAGTGAATTTGCTCAAAATTGCAAAAAGTTTGGCATGAAAGATCTCAAGAGCATTCACTCCTGTGCATGCAAAGCTTAAAAATACTTCCAATACCACTCCAGAAGCTTGAGTTTCCACATAAATCCTAGATTTGATACATTGGACCCATTCAACATTGCTTGATCTCCAATCCCAGGTGTGATGCAACTCTAAAAGGGTGGATTGTTTGACCTCACTGTTCTTGTATTGAGTGTGATTTGCAGGTTATTGTCTCCTTCAATTACATTCGCTACCTTGCTTTGGCAAGTCTTTATACATCAAAGTGCACTCGCTCCTAGCAATGGAATACTCTTCTTCAAATCCTATCCTAACTCCCTTCAACTATTTTGATTGGAAAGAAGATGTGGAGATCATGTTACGTTCAAAAAGATACTATAGAGTCACAATTGGCCTTGAATTGGAGCCAAGCACATTGTCAGAAAGAACAAAACACTACAACAAGCTTGATGAAGCTTATGGTATTCTTTGCCTCTCTATTTCAAAATATCTTCACGTCCATCTCAGTGGATTGAAGACTCCGAAAGCAATATGGGATCAACTTGAAACACTTTTTGGCAAGCAGGATGAGCTTAGGGCTTTTCAATTAGAGAATGAATTGATTGCTCTTAGTCCTGAGAATTTTGAGACCATCAATGAGTTTTTCACAAAATTCAAGCACTTGACATTGCAGTTGAAGAACAGTAGAGTTATCAAAGAGGATAAGCAATTGATCCTCTCTATTCTCACCAAGCTTGGTAAAGACTATTTGGTATTTGTCTCTACTTTCAATTCCGGTCGGCTAACTACCCCGAATTGGAAGATGCCTACCTTGAATTCCTTCATTGAGTCCGTCACAAAAGAGCATGATAAGTTAATTCAAATGGGGTCCATAAGCTCCAAATATTCAACCCTATTTTTTCAAGGACCCAAGAATTCGAATGGTAAAGGAAAGCAAAAGAAATAGAAGACCAAATTCGAACCTCACAAGCAAAGAGAGAAAGGCAAGTAGATAGATGCACCATCCAGTTCAAAATTCAAGAAAAAGGGCAAAGAGGGTAAGGAAAAATCTAAATGTACTTATTGCAACCGTGGCTTTCATCCCGAAAGTTCATGCATGAATAAGATTATAGATCAAATGGCCCTCCTTTTGGAAAAGAATAACATAACTCTTCTTGGCGGTGCAAGGAAGAAGGATAGGAATGATGACCATGAAAGAGGACAAGCACTCATGGCAACTGTTTCGAAGCCCACTACTCTTTTGATAGATTCAGGTGCCTCGAATCATATGGCTGCAAATATTGATTCTTTTTCTTCATTCGATCCAAACAGCTCCATCCCATCCATTTGGGAGATGACTCAAAAATTTCTTCAAAGGGAAAAGGTACAATCCATGTAGATCATGGAAGCTTTCAGAATGTTCTCTATGTGCCTTCCTTGGCTTCAAATCTTCTTTCTGTGTATCAAATGACACACACTGGTGAACCGAAGCAAGTTACATTCAGCCCTAATATAGTTGAAATTTCTGATATCAAAATTGGAAGATTTGTTGCAGTTGGAAAGGCAAACCACTGCAAAATGCTATGAGTTTTCACACTTTATTCCGCTTGCAAAGCCCACTGCTCTTCACACACATGGTAATGAGGTTAGTAGGCTTTGGCATGAAAGATTTGGACATCTTAATTATAAGTATTTTCTGCTTTTATCAAACAAATCCATGGTAGATGGTCTTCCACAACTTTGTTCCTCGAAGGGAATATCCATTGGTTGCATTATTGGGAAGCACCCCGAGCACATGAAAGTTGCTGCTGATGGCTCTATCAGCAAATACAAAGCAAGTTTGGTGGAAAAAGGTTTCTCCCAAGTCCAAGGAGTGGACGACACTGAGACTTTTGCATCGGTTGCAAAGATGGATTCCATCCGCCTTGTTTTGGCAATTTCTGCATCCAAGCACTAGGAAGTGCACCACATGGATGTGAAGAGTGCTTTTCTACATGGAGATCTTGCTGAAGAGGTATATATGCAGTATCGAGAAGGCTACACATCAGATCCATTATTAGTTTGCAAATTGAAGAAATCTTTGTATGGGTTAAAACAGGCCCCAAGAGCTTGGTATGCAAAGATGGACTCCTTCCTTCTTTCTCAAAATTTCAAAAGATGCAAATCTGATCCGAATGTGTACCTACATCCAGTTAAAGGTAATTTGTTGGTTATTTTACTTTATGTTGATGATCTTCTCATTACTGGTAGCACTCTTACTTCAATAAACAAGCTAAAAACTGCCTTAAATCTAGCTTTTGACATGAGCGATTTGGGCTTGCTGAGTCACTTTTTGGGCTTGGAGATAGCTCAAAATTTTGATGGGATCACTATATCTCAGCAAAAGTATGGTTCCAACCTGTTATTGAATTTTAACATGGCTGAATGTAAGGCAGCCCCATTCCCATTCCTCTTAGGAATCAGTCTTGAGGAGGGAAATTCTACACCACTTGCAGATTGCACTATGTATCGACAGTTGATTGGTTCACTACTATACTTGACACACTCTAGGACTGATATATCTTATGCTGTGAGTGCCGTATCAAGGTATATGCAGCAGCCCCATGAGCTTCATTGGCGGGCAGCCAAGCGGATCTTGCAGTATGTGCAAGGTACGAAACATTTTGGCATACATTATGCTGCAGATTCTGAGCTAGATTTCATTGGTTTTACTGATTCAAATTGGGAAGGTGATAGCATAGACCGGAAGTCCACTTCCGGATATGTTTTCATGATTGGACATGGGCCTATTTGTTGGTCAAGAAAAAAGCAGGCAACCATTGTACTTTCTTCATCAGAGGCAGAGTATCGAGGGGCAGTAAATGCCTGCATTCAGGCAGTTTGGTTGCAGGGTATTCTTTCCGAGTTTGGTTTTGGTGGCACTACTTCGACTGTCCTCTTTTGTGACAATCAAAGTGCTATCAAGATATCCACAGATCCAGTTCAGCGGCAGAGGACCAAACACATTGAGATTCATATGCACTACATTCGAGAGTTGGTGCATGATCGCACCATCATTCTGCAATATTGCCCTACTGATGAGCAAATTGCAGACATCTTCACCAAGAGCTTCACTAAGAAGAAGTTCTCTTACCTCCGTTCACTATTGGGGGTGAGTTCCATCATGGTGGAGACAGATTGATCCATTATTATGTTCTTAGCTTGAGGGGGGGCTTTCTTCCCACTGGGTTTTCCCTCTTTCCTCACTTAGCTTTTTTTCAGCATTTTTTTGGATTACTGTATTGGGGTGACCTTTGGTATTAGTTACCAGGGCCCTACATTATTTTTTGCACATCATAGTCTAGCTTGAGGGGGGGTGGGATATCCACATCATCATTTTCAGGACCTTGCATGCAATTAGGGTTTGCATGCATCCCAGTCACCAGGTTGATGCCTCCAGCACCTTATCCACTTCATTCTAGCACCCGGGAGCTCCTTCCATCAGATTTTAAGCCCTCCTAGTCAGGAAGGAACCCACTTCTCACCTACTGCTAGAGAAGGGCGCACTTCTTCACCTACCACTTCAGTTACACTCAGTTAGCTCTGATTCTCCTTGATTTGAGGCTAGTTTCACTCTCGACTAACTATTTCACTCCGTTGGACCTCCAGATTGACTAGATGACTTGTTCTAACTTTAGTTAAGCCTCCCATGCGCCCTCCACTGAGCCTCTTTCCCTATATCAGTGCTACACACTTCAGTTACACTTGTTACACTCAGTTAGACTCAGATTGACACCTGGATGACTGGTTCTTGTGCATTGATGACCACCACTGATTGATGATGAGGACTCCTAGTTGGAGCCAAGATACACCATTCAGTAATTTGAATGACCTTCTTAGTCAATTCAAATTTCTCACTCATTGTCAGATGATTGTATTGTAATTATTCACCCTTATTGGGATATTAAGCACTGATGCATGTTATGCACAGTTTTACACCATTTTTCTGAGTTTCATCTATTGTGATTGATTTACTTGTTCATTAGATATGCTATGACTAATTTTACATATTCATGGAATGAATCATGTAAGGTTGAATTGGAGTGGAATATTAACTCCCGTGGAAGAGGAAGAGGCATCTTAGAAGAATTGTTACACTTGGAGCTAGATTCCCTAAACTCATATGACAACAATGATGAAGATTCTATGACACTTATGAAAAATTTCATACCTGACTGCTGACATCTGACATATATGACATTTCAAGGATAAAAATAGCTTCCAGTAAGGCACACAAGGGGATTTAGGGCAGCCAATATTCCCCCATTCAAATTGATGGAAGAGGAGAGCTAGGAAAAGATGGACAAGTGGCATTCATGGGAATCTCTCCCTAATTCAAGTTGGGATGAATCTCTTGGAGGGAATTCTAGATAAAAAGGCCTTGGGAGGTTAATAAAAGACAAGAAGAAATAAGTATACTATATTTTGATCATTTCTCATTTTGAAAATTGGAGATCGTAGCTTGTCCATGCAAGTTGAATGTTTATTCTTCTTGCCTTAGTACTGATTTCGAGGGTGCAAGATTCCCGTCCTAATTGGAAATTGGAGAGGACATTCAGAACTTTCATTGGAGCTGCATGAATTCATTTTTTATAGTTTTAATCTACATGGATGCTCGTGACCATTTCTTCTTCAACTTGTTCCCACATCTCTCTCACTTTTCTCTTCATATTCTTGCTCTTGGAGGAAGGGCACACATGGTGAGATGCTGATATATTTTGGGAAGTCCAAGTGACCCAATTTATTTGTAATATGATTTATACACTCTTTATTTGATGCTCATATGAACCTCATATCAAAAATCCAAGTGAAACTACGTAAAAATTCCGAACTATGTATGAATGGTGCCATTTTCCCCTATATCTTGTTGTAAGAGCTTGAAGTTGTTTGGTATCGAATTGTTTCAGTCAATATCTGTGATTTTATTGATTTATGGAGAGTCATTAATTTACTAAATAAGTTTCATATACATTATACAATTCCTTGGAACACTTATCTCAAATTTCATAGCAAGTTATAGTGTTTTTCTATCATTTCCCCTTGTGTGAAGACATGTCTACAAATCTCTGATTTATGGGAGTTGCAGAAGCCTTTAGGAACTGATTAATGATGCATTTGGGTTCCCATTGAATTAATTTAACTAATCCATGTCTCCGTACTGAAATTTTGGAGGTTCGTACTGCATTTGGGAATCCATTAGTGACCTCTACCCTTGGGGGTTTGAACCTCGAAATTACTAGTAAAATTCCCCAATTTCCCCTGAATTCAAATGAAGGTTATAGAAGTCTTTTGATAGTGTATAAGCACCCATTGGATTAATTTTTATTTCCTAATACCCTTCAAACACTCTCATACCCAATTCTAAATCCTAGGAGTCATTTGGAGCCATCTACCCTTGGGGGTTTTAACATCGATTTTCCTAGTATGTTTGCCTTTCATTCTCTAGCTGTAAATGCAAGTTGCTAAAGTATTTAGAAAGTTTCCAAGAATATAATATATGAATTAGTGTATCCTAATACACCTCAATCCACTCTAGACATAATTCGAAACCATTTGGGATCATTTGGGATCATTTGGGACACTTTGGGGTTTCACTAGTCCAAGGTTCGAAAATTGGCCAAATTGGGTAAAATTTCAAATTGGGGATATTACATTATGTTTGTTTCCCTGGTTGTTTTTTCAAGTATATTTTCACAAGGAACTAGTAGCTTGAAATATTTATCACCAACATCAGGAAAATAAAGTCCATTGTCTATGCACAATTTCACAAGTCGTGCATCATATAATGAATCAGAGAAATCCAATGTAAGTCTCGTGTACCCTCCTTTGCTTTAATTCCTCAAAGTCCTAGTTTCATGATTTCAAATGAAGTAGAGCCAGACATTAAATTAGGGACTATGCCAAGGCCAATAAGAAAATTTATGCTACTAGAGATTCAAGCACCCAGAATATGGGAATTATTAAGCTTGCCATTTATTTAGGATTTCTAGACTTTTAGGTTGCATTCTTAGAGTAAACATATTATGTTGGAAAAACTGAAGACATTCTATGAGAGTTTGGATGCTCTCTTCTGACAAGGTAGGTTCTTGTGACTGTATTTGCAGAGCATTGGAAAAACTGTTGGCACCTTCTCCTTATTAAATCCAAGGAAAATGAAAAATAAGGGCTATTCATTCAGATTAAAAAAACTTGATGAGTCTATGGAAATTATTTTTCTAATTGTTTATTACAAAAGACTTTCATGGGAAAGAACCAGTTTTGTATCTTGTGACCTATATTTTATTTCTTTACTTCAGCAAGTAAAGTAGCGTAATCTAGACCACTTTGTGGTTCATCTCACCACAGAGTGGTATTTATTAATGGTTTGTATATGTCCATAGTTGTAATATAGATTTAGAGGCACAAAAAATATGGCTTGGAAGACTCCCAAGTCCAAACTTTTCCATAAAGGGGAAGTCACAAAAGTAAGTTCATTAATTGTTTGGCCAAAACTCCTTGAAAAAGGATCACTCAAATTCCTATTCATGCATTTCTATTCAACTTATAACTTTCTCAACCTATTAGATAATATTTTCAACTTATTTGAGTTGTTTTTCTTGCTTCTGATAAGAGCACAATCTTAGTAAAACACATGGAAATCAGCCCGAAATATTGAGCCCGAAAATGGTCTATAATGAAAAAAACATTATGATAAATGAACTTTACCAAGTCATTTTATTTTGGCGTTTAATTGATCATTGTCTACCCTCTCCTGCACACATGATCTCAAACGAAGCGAAGATGTCAGTTGACAAGATCAATATGCACTCAATAGATCGGAAGTAAATAAATCCTAAAATAAAACATTTGGATACTTATTAGTCCTCTTTCCATCTCATTTGATAGTAAATATATAGCTATTGTAATTTGCTCACATAAACAAATATACAACTACCGTAATTTGTTCATATAAAAACAAGTGTCAATTGTTTAGTTGCATGAATTTTTGTGGGAGTTACATAATTGAAGGACAAGTCTATAAAATTGTCAAATGCTAAAGACAAATAAAATATTTTTTAACATTTCTCATTTTATTCAAAAGGGAGTATTTTATCTATTCTACGTCTTGAATTTTACGGTGGGGTTTGGTCGGAATCTAGTAAAACAAATTGGTAGAATCCAAATCTAGAAGTGTTTAAAATGTGTTTTTAAATATATAAATAGATTTATCACCCTTGAATACCCCTATGGCACCCAAATTATGCAATTTCCATAGCTAATATATGTGATTATAAGATTTTTTAAATATTTCCAACTGGACTTCAAACAAAATAAGACGGCAAATATGCTTGGAAAAGGTTGAAAACCTAGAATATTTAGACATTTAGAAGTGTCATTTTCAACAGTTTTTATATCCTAAAAAATATAAGAATATTTATATTTTATTTATTAAAAAATGTTATAATTATTATTATTATTTATTAATAAAAAGAAGTTATTGTTCATTATATTTGTATTTTAATGATTTCATGTGTTGGTAAGTTTAGGGTTTTTTTTTTGGAAGCCAAACCAACTAATTTCTTTAGTCAACCAAGGTCTCAGTATTTGTAAATCTTGGTGTTTGTCCAAGTTCTTGTTTATGTTGGATTCTTGGAGCGTGAGGGCCTCCCAAACTGAAAAACGAATGGAGGTCGAGGATATGAGTCTACGCGAGCGTGAGGGCCATCTTCTGCGTGAGTGTGGCTAAGAACATGATTCTAGAAGCTTATTGACATGGCGTAGTGTTGGGTATTGGCTGGCCCTTTGACCGTCTCTTGAGCGCTTGACCGACTGAGTGATCCATCCTGGATTCATACTTGCTCCCAGTTCACTCCTTCAGGGCTTGCCCCAGCCTCCAATGGCATCGGGAGCAGGAAGCCCTACTTCTGACCTTTCTAACATTTTGAATCTGTTAGCCAAATAGGGCAAGAAGAACCCATCCTCTGCTCAGCAGAAGTTTGTGAAGAAACTCAAGGAGATCCCAACAGTAGCATTATCGGTTGACCTTCCATGCAGGACATCCCTCAATCTATCGGATCGTGGATTGATCGGCCAGTTCACGGGACTATGGCCCTCTCTGAAGGATACCGAACATTGGGTGCAAAATAAATGGAGACCTTTAATCACGGAAGATGTGAAATCTTTTTTTCTGGGCAAAAGATACTTTGCATTTGTCTTCGAAAGCAAGCAAGATCTCGAGCTCATATTCATAAATGGACCGTATTTCATGGGTCCACATGGACTCTATATGAATAAATGGACCCTGAATTTCGATCCAACTATTGACATCCCCTCTGTAGTCCTTGTCTCAGTGAGACTCCCTCATCTACCCCTTCACTGCTAGAATTTCGAATCCCTAGAAGCAATTGGAAATGCCCTGGGAAAATATATCGACAAAGATGATCGGAAAGATCAATATGCATGAGTGAGAATCTGCGTTGAAGTGGACCTGGAACAAGGACTTCCTGAAGCAATAAATATTGCCGTGGCAGATTGGTCCCATATTCAAGAACTCAATTATGAACAAATACCATTTAAATGTAGATTTTGCCACGAGTATGGACATTTTGCCAGGTTCTACAAAAAGAAGCCTGCAAATCCTAAAACAGAAGGAAGGAAAGAGCAATGGACAGCCATTCAGAAGAATAAAAAATCGGGAACGAAATCCCAACCAAAAAGTCTAAATAGCAAGAAATAAGATCACCAGCAGCAAGAGCCAACGACATCAAACAACAGGAATAGCTTCAAAGTTCTAGAAATATATGAGAATCAAGAGACCCCGGAGATCGAAGAAGAAGGATAAATACGTGAACATCAAGACTCTCAAGCTGTTCCTCTAGGCCTAGAATATCTAAATATACCCATCCCTCAGAATATTCCAAGCCCTACTAGATCTACCCTGAGCAAAGATGCCCCCTCCTATGCTGAAATTACTAAAGCTAAAACTCCCATCTCACCCTCGTCCTCGGAAGATTTCATAGATAAATTTATCAAAAAACCTGGTCGAAAATCAACCAAAGAGATGAGAGATGAAGAAATTGAGCGTGAGAAAGTTCAAGGCTCCCAAGCCACTATTGATATGGCCTTCAGCAGAAATATCAGAACAAGACAAGCAGGAAAGAAAAGCGGAGACCTAGCAGGAGGAACTCCCTCCTCCATCTATAATCCTAAATGATGAAGATGGTCTCTTGGAATTGCAGAGGCCTTGGAAGCCCTAGCAAGCTCGAAACAGTAAAAGATCTCCAAAGAATAGATATGCCAGACCTTTTATTACTCCAAGAGACCAAGCTCAAAGACAAGGTTGTCTTAAATATAGGAAAATATCTTTGGAAGAACTATACCGGAAATGTTGTTAGTGCTAGGGGAGCTTCGGGCGGACTGGCAACATTTGTTAGGATATTACTATACTCCATCCTAGTCCTCCTAGCTTTTCTGACATTTTCATTTTTAGTCATGCATGCAAAATTAGGGTCTGCATGCATTTTTCATGCATCCTAGTCATCAGTACCAACACCTAGTCCTCAGCAAACTAGCCCCCGGAGCTTCTTTTAGATCATCTCTAGCCCTCCCAGTGACTAATGCACCCTCCTTTTCTCCACTGCATGACAAAGGCACATTCTTCACCTACCAGTCCAGTTATCTTCAGTTACATTCAGTTCTCCCTTGATTTTAGGCTTGAACTGACTCTTAACTGAGTTTATCACTCTGTCGGACCTCCAGTGAGACTAGATTGACCATTCTGACTCTAGTTAACTCCTATGGCGCCCTCCACTGAGCCTCCTTCACTATATTAGTGCTTCCATGTGCCAGTTACACCAACCACACTCAGTTTGACTCTCGGTTGACCATTACTTGGGCATTGATGACTTCACTGATGAGAAGGTGGACTCCTAGTTATGCATTGATGACTCTCCACTGATTATGGATCTTTGCATGAAGGCTAATTCGAATTCCACCTAGTGAATTCGAATCCTCATACTCAGCATTGTATATTTACCAGTTTATTATTCTGTTTAATGTAACATGTGTAATTATTCTGCCTCAATCAGAGTTTCTTTGGATCTATGTTCTATTGCTTGTCTCTTCTTCTATTATTCCTAAAATATTTCATTGTGAGGTTTACATCATCTCTTTGGATCTTATGTGGGAAATTTCACATGGTATCAGAGCCATTTGAGAGTATAGTCTACCTCCATTCTTGAGAGTTTTTTGCAGGTATTTCGAAGTTCCAGCAGTTGCAGCAGCAGATTCAGCAGTTTCTATTTGCACTTGTTCTAGCAATCAAGATGAGCAATTCGAATGCTTCTTCTTCTCCTTCTCCTATCATCCTCACTCCCTTCAATTACTTCAACTAGAAGGATAGGATTATATTTCACTTGTATAACAAACAGCTAAATCGAATAGTATTTGAAAAAGATGCTATGCCACATCATGTTGTTGAGAGAATCAAGCATCTAAAAAAAATGGATGAAGCTTTTGGATTCATATGCCTCCATATGTCAAAAGATCTACTGTTTCATGTTGAAGGATTGAAGTCTCCCAATGAGTTATGCACAAAATTGGGTAGTCTCTTTGGCAAACAAGATGGGATGAGAGGCTACACTCTCGAAAATGAATTCGCTTCTCTACAACCTAGCAATTTCGAGAGCATTCAAGCATTCATCTCAAAATTCCAGAATTTGGTTGTACAATGCAAGCATTGTGGCATCACCAAAATTGATGATCAATTAGTGCTCTCCATTTTGAGAAAACTTGGATCTCAGTTTTCTGTTTTTGTATCTACCTTCCATTCTGGGCGAATGTCAATCCCTGGATGGAAGTTTCCTACCTTAGCAAACTTTACTGCAGCTCTCACTCAAGAAGAGGACAAATTTATTCAAATGGGTGCCATCAAAACCTCCAAAGATCTATCTCTTTTAGCTGGTGAAGCAAGTGGAGCGAATGAAAAAGGGAGGAAAAAAGACAAAGGCAAGAAGCAATCAAGATCCAAGAATGACAAACAAAAGAGACCAAATTGTTCCTACTGCAAGAGAGGAAACCATCCTGAGAATGCTTGCATGCACAAGAATATTGATCTTCTAACCAAGCTTCTTGAACAAAACCAAATTGTTGTTCCAAAAGAAGCAAAGATGTATGATTCTAGAAGTGGATCTGATGATTGCCATGCATTGATGGTTGGTTTTTCAAAGACAAAAGCCCTCCTCGTAGATTCTGGAGCCTCCAACCACATGGTTGCATATGAAGAATCCTTCTCCTCTTTGGATCTCCAAGATGGGCTTACCATTCACATGGGAGACAACTCTCAGATTTTTGCCAAAGTTTTGGGAACAGTTCATATGGAGCATGGTAAGTTCAAAAATGTCTTATTTGTTCCTTCTCTTATAGCAAATTTGTTGTCAGTTTATCAAATGACTCATACAGGATCACCAAAACAAGTAATTTTTGGTCCAAACACAGTAGATATTACAGAAATATCCACTGGAAAGGTTATAGTGAATGGGATTGCTAATCATGCCTCAAAGGCATATGAGTTCTCACACTTCATGCCTTTCTCTCCAACTATTCCTTCATATTCTGATGAAGATCATAGTGACTCCTCTTCTAATGAAGAAGAAGATCAATATTTTGATGTTGAGATCATGGTTCAAGAAGATTTAGATCCATAACCAACACCTATTCTCAGTCCAGATTCAAGGTCAACATGGGCTCACACAGTCCTTGCTACTACTGAGAACACAGTTAATGATTTATTTGTTCACGGAACTACTAGACTTCAGCATTATGCCAACCTTGCATTATGCCATCCACCTCTCCATGAGAGATGCAGCATGATGATGGGGTTATCTCTTCCATCTTTTGGGAAGACTCCTCATGTTCCATTTGCTCCAGATACAGAAAGAGTTCCTGAAATACTTGCTTCCTCCAACACATTCTCCACACAGTAGGAGACCTTCCTACAGGGGATCAACTTTCCAAGTCTTTTGCAAAAAATTTCACTGATGAAAGCTTCTTTATTTTCTGCATAGTATGATGGTTCTTTGAGTTATTTACTGTTCTTTTGAGGGGGGGTATTTTTCCCATGAGGTTTTCCCCATTTCCCCAGTTTATGGATAGTTCTTTATTTTTTTCATTTGATTGTATGGGTGACCTTTGGTCCTAGTTACCAGGGCCCAGGATGGATTAAGGGGGGGTGTTAGGATATTCCTATACTCCATCCTAGTCCTCCTATCTTTTTTGACATTTTCATTTTCAGTCATGCACGCGAAATTAGGGTTTGCATGCATCCTAGTCATTAGTACTAGCACCTAGTCCTCAGCAAACTAGCCCCCAGAGCTTCTTTCAGATCATCTCTATCCCTCCCAGTGACTAATGCACCCTCCTTTGCTCCACTACATGACAAAGGCACATTCTTCACCTACCAATCCAATTATCTTCAGTTACATTCAGTTCTCCCTTGATTTTAGGCTTGAACTGACTCTTAACTGAGTTTATCACTCCGTCGGACCTCCAGTGAGACTAGATTGACCATTCTGACTCCAGTTAACTCCTATGGCACCCTCCACTGAGCCTCCTTCACTATATTAGTGCTTCCATGTGCCAGTTACACCAACCACACTTAGTTAGACTTAGTTTGACTCCTGGTTGACCATTACTTGGGCATTGATGACTTCACTGATGAGAAGGTGGACTCCTAGTTATGCATTGATGACTCTCCACTGATTATGGATCTATGCATGAAGGATAATTCAAATTCCACCTAGTGAATTTGAATCCTCATACTCAGCATTGTATATTTACCAGTTTATTATTCTGTTTAATGTAACATGTGTAATTATTCTGCCTCAATCAGAGTTTCTTTGGATCTATGTTCTATTACTTGTCTCTTCTTCTATTATTCCTAAAATCTTTCATTGTGAGGTTTACATCATCTCTTTGGATATTATGTGGGAAATTTCACAACATTATGGGCTCCTGAAAAATTCCATATCCACAATTCATTTGCTACACAGTGTTGGATATATACGTATCTCACTCATATACAAAGCAACATGCAATTCGCCTTATTCAATTTGTATGTGCCCAATCTTTATGCATAGAAAAAAGAGTGTTGGAACCAACTTGAAGATTTTTTGCAGGCATATGATCCTTAGAATATCATTTTGGCCGGTGATATGAACATTACTCTTTCAAATTCAGAAAAAAAAGGGGGGCAACAGTGGTACTGATTGCTTCAAAACTCAGGTTGAAGCGCTTCTCCAAACTTGGGATTTAATTGGTATCAAGCCCAACAAAGGAAAGTATACTTGGTCCAACAAGCGTATGGGTAAATGAAATATAATGGCTAGATTGGATAGGTTCATTTTTCATAGCAATTTAACGTCTAATAATCATATCATCTCTTCCAACATAATGGCCAATATAACCTCTGATCACAAACCCATCCAGCTTATCTTTAAGGAAAAAGAGGAGTTGGGCCCAATACCCTTCATATTTAGCCCGCAGTGGCTTACGCATGATAGTTTTTGGAGCTCTCTGGATAAGGCATGGAAAATCCCAGTCACTAGATCCCCATGCTATGTATGGGAAAAGAAGCTTAATAACACTAAAAAATCTCTTAAGACTTGGTCCAAATCCAACTTCCCAACCCCTGCAAAACCCAGGAAAGATGCAGTAAGCGTGCTTGAGGACATCCAATTCGAGATGGATGAACAACCAATTGATGCTATCATGCTACAGGAAGAAGTAAAGCGACAAAATAAGGCTTTTCAAGCATTTCGAATAGAAGAGGAGTATTGGAGGCTCAAGTCGAGAAGCACGTGGCTTAATTCGACGGATAAAAATACAACATTTTTTCATAAGCAGTTTAAAATCAGACAGTCAATAAATTACATTGTTGAGATCAAAACTGATGATGGAACGGCTGTCAATGGGAATTCGAATGTCAAAAGTGCAGCATACACCCATTTCTCCAAGTTATTTATGGATGACAGCGCTAGTGGTGAGGACAGTGGAGAGGATGAGAATAATTTTCTGGAACACATTCCCATGAGGATCACAACCGAGGAGAATCTCAACTTGCATAAATCATTCACTGAGCAAGAGGTGTTCAAAGCTATCAACTCCCTTGAATCAAACAAAGCACCATGCCTTGATGGTTATTTGATCCATTTTTACAAAGATTGCTGGAAGTACATCAAAAAGGACTTTATGAGAATGATAAGGAATTTCTATTCAAAGTCTAAAATCGGTGGTTGTACCAATTCAACGTTCCTATCTCTCATCCCTAAAGAAATAAATCCCAGCACCTTCAGCAGATTCAAGCTGATATCGTTATGTAATTCCTCCTACAAAATTATTTCCAAAATGATAGCAACTAGATTGAAGCCCTTACTCAACAAAATAATATCGGATAACCAAGGTGGATTTCTGAAAGGAAGGCAAATTCTAGACAATGTGATTCTTGTGCAAGAAGTAATCCACTCTAGCAAGGCCTGAAAGGAAAAAGGTATGTTAATCAAGTTAAATATGGAGAACGCCTTTGACCGTGTAAAACATTCTTTCCTCTTTAAAATTCTGAAATGCTTTGGATTTGAAGACACCCTCATCAGCTGGATCTCAACCTGCATTAGCAAACCTTGGATCGCTCCACTCATCAATGGCCGCCCTACTGAATTTTTCCAAGCCATGTGTGGTATCAGACAAGGATGCCCTTTATCCCCTTTCTTGTATATCATCCTTGTTGACTCCCTCAGTCGAAAGCTAAATCATGAGATGCATTCAGGAGCCCTCCCTGTCTTACAATTAACCGTTGATTCTCATCCTATAAATCATACTCTTTTTGTTGATGATTCTCTACTATTGGGTGGTGCTTCTTCCATCATAGCTCAAAAATTCAATCGAATTCCGAATTGGTACTGCAAAGCAACTGGAGGCAAGATCAATATGCATAAAAGTGTTGTTTATTGTTGGAACTTAAGTAAAAGTGTGGCAGCCAAAATTAGCATAATACTAGGCATCAAAGTCCACAATTAGTGGGACAACTTTATGTATATTGGCCTTCCAATCACTCAAGGACTCTCAAAAGCTAGGAATTGGGATGGAACAATAAACAAAATAAAAAGCAGATTCACAAGACTGGGAGGATATTGGCTCATCAAGGCCTGAAAAATGATCCTTATAAAATATGTTCTCTCCGCGCTACCTATTTACCAATTCTCCATTCTCCTCGCTCCAAAAAGAGTGTCAGATCTGATAAGTAAATTTTTGAGAGATTTCCTTTGGTCTGGTGGGAAAAACAATGGGAACAAATTCCATTTAGTGAAGTGGGAGGTCTTAAAGCAAGCCAAGTTCGCTGGAGGCCTTCAAATTCGTGATCCATTCCATGCTAATTTAGCATTAGGTGGCAAAATCTTATGGCAAATCATCCATAACAAAATCCATCTAGTCAGCAATATGCTCAGAAAGAAATAATTATAGGGTAATAGGTTACGTTGTCTAGATCTCAAACCAACAACTAAAGGCACCAGCATATGGACTTTATGCAAGGCAGCTTGGAAATTATTTTCAAAGGGCCTATACTGGGTTCCCGGTAATGGTAGTAGAATCGACATATTCATGGACAGGATCATGAAAAAGGATTCACTTCAAAGCATGCATGAATTAAGTAATATTGAAGCATGGCTCAAGCACAATGGGATCACTACATTGAAAGAATTCAATACCTGGGACAGGAATGGCATTTGGAAAAGCTGGAGCGTTAGAGCAATCCCTACTCAACTTGAGTCTGCCAAAAATATCCTCATTGAAAACTTGAAAGACTGCTCCCCCATTCACCTGCTGACAAAAGATGATCGAGGATGGGGCCCCACATGTTCCTACTCCTCTATTCTCGGTTATAAAGCCTTGAATTCTTAAGAAACTGAAAGAAATAATGTATGGAAGATTGTTTGGGACCCTCTGGGACTCCCCAAAATCAACTTCTTCACATGGAAGTTAGTACATTGCAAAGTCCTCACCGGAGATAATATAATCAAGAGAGGTTTCAATGGGTCGTTCTGGTTCCCACTATGCAGAAAAAGTGAAGAAACTATTCAGCACCTCTTTATTGACTATGAGTATATCAAGAGGGCTTGGAATCTTATGCTCCATGGTCTTAATTTCCCCATGCCGCACTTCTCTTCCATCAACCATATTTTTAAAGAATGGAAATCCATGTACCCTTCTACCCTCTCCACTAAGAAAACTTGGCTCCACATCTGGATCTCCATGCCCAAATACATATGCTGGAAAGTCTGGATCGCTCGAAATAATACCATCTTTCAGAATAGGCATTACACTCCCCTTCAAATCACTGGAAAAGCCAAAAGCCTACTGATGAAAGATCTTATGAACACCAGTTACAAGGAAGAAGCTAGACTCAGCAGAGATGAAAAGAATTGGATTGGAGTTACTCTCCCTATCCCAAGCAAGACTATACAACATCGACAGCTCCCTGATTGGAAAATCAGATTATCTAGTAATGAATTTATGGGTTGGAGAAACAAGCAAGCAACAGACAGCCTGCATTTCAATGGTGCATCCAAGGGAAATCCAAATGTAGCAGGAGCCGGAGGGGTTATGTGGCTAAGTGGCAGAACATTGAGATTGAAGTATAGATGGGGCTTAGGAAGATGCACCAATAATACAGTGGAAGCATTGGCCTTGTGGAAAGGATGCCAGATAGCCAAAGAGCAAAAGATTGAAAAATTGCAATTATTTGGGGATTCAATGATCATTATCAAAGCCATCAACTCAAGCAACAATCTCAATAATCTCAAGTTAAATGGAATTATCTAGTGAATTCAGGGCATAGCAAGAACATTTGTTGAGTTCAGGGCATATCACGTATTAAGAATTTTAAACAAGGATGCAGACATGGAAGCTGATGCAGGCTCCCAGCTCGGCCAGGGTATTTTAAAGATTAATAATGTGAGCAGAATACATCAAATCCCCTGAATTGGCTCCTAAGTGCAAGCCAGGGCACTCTGATCTTTGAAAATAAGATGACTTATGCAGAAATCGATGACTTATTCTGAAAACTCAATGTTTTAAGTAGAATTATGGAATCCTTCTATGGACTAGCTCTACGCCTGTCAGTACCATTGACACATATGACATCAATGAGATCTATGTAAAAGGATTATGATAATTTAATTCAATGGAGGCAAGATTATCATTGCAGGAATTCTCTGAGTTACTGGAATACTAAAATAGTAGGATCAACACTCACTTCCTGAGTCAAATAGGAATTCAGCTTCGCAGTTTTTGATGAATATGTGACCTCACCACAGCATATGAAGACCTCATCACAGATTTATAAAGCTCATTTTAATATGTGACTCATCGCGACAATTTGATGAATATGTGACTCATTTTAAATCTCTTAAATACAGCCGGGAAGGAAGAAAAGTAATATATTACATAATACATATGGTTCACAGGACTTCAAGTTACCAACTGTAGCAAAGTTAGCAGCTTGCTAAATCAGTTAATATATTTCTCTCAGTTGAAGCCAATCAGTCTCAAAGGAATTAGTGGAAATTGCGCAAAATGGATTTTAGAAGCCAAATCAGAAGTCATATTCTTTTTGTAATTGCCAATGTAACACACAGTGGAGTCATTTTTATGATCTTTGTATCCAGCTGATTTTGGCAATGCCATAGCTCTATTCTTTCATTTCTTTTTTAATATAAAATATCTGTTTCTGTTATAAAAAAAAAGTTTAGGGTTTTTTTTAAACCATTTTTATATAGTAAAAAATAGAAGAATATTTATTTTTTATTTATTATAAGATGTGTTATAATTAAAATTATTATTTATTATTAAAATAAGTAAAAAAATAGAAGAATATTTATTTTTTATTTATTATAATGTGTGTTATAATTAAAATTATTATTTGATTTTATGCATTGGTAAATTTTGGGGTTTAATTCTTTATAAAAAGGTTTGAAGAAAAAAGAGAAAAATCTAAACATGTTTTATAATTAATATTTAAAAACAAATCTTAATTGTTTTTGTAAATTGCGGAGGGAAATTATATTAAAGTACAAAAAATATTACATGCATAAGATAATCAAGAGTTTTGAGAGCACTCTGAGGCCTCTCACAGAGAAAAAAACTCAAAATATGGTCCTTGTAGACTTGTCCCCATATTAGTTGATAGTCTAGTTTCTCATCGGTGTACAATTCATGGATGAAATAACAAGAGACTGCTAAAAAATAGGACTCGGCCTACTACTAAAGAGCCTAGAACGGCTTCTAACATGAAGATTAACCATTGAACAAAAAATCTTGTAGACCCAAAACAGAGTGGCCATCAGACCTGTAGGTGAAAAAGAGAGAGAAAGAAAAACACAAGGTTACTTGGAGCCGTTGGTGGTGTTTGTTACATCGACCTTTTCCTCTATGATAGGGCAGTGATAATATCCAAAACTGGAAGAGCTACCATTGACGTTCTTGTCGCCTAAACTTGTGGAGTTGACATTGGCCATCTTGGATTCAAAGCTTGAGTAGCTTTCGTTGGAAATCTTTGCTGGCAGCGGTTCAGTCTTTCTAAGGGAGGTCAGAATTGAAGGATCGATGTGCTCCACCTGCTTTCGCTTGTGTCTATTGGTGGACTCCATGTTGGTGTGATCCCCATGTTGCACAAAACACTTTTCAAGCTGAGTGTTCTTGTTCTCCATTGGCTTGGAGACTTGAGAAGAAGCAGGAGAAGAGGTAGAATGCACAATAGGAGTAGGAGGAGGAGGAGGAGGGGGGTCATTCCCTTGCAGAGGCTCCTAATATTGTGAAAGAATGTTATCCAACATATTCTTAACCATATAGAAGTTCCTATGCCTGACCCAATTCCTCTGAGTGACTAATTGTTGAAGTACCAATTTCTCCTCTCAATCGCCAATCATCATTCTCAAATGCTCAGGGATTGAATTGTCATAGCCATTATAAGTGACCCTTCATCGACCATGATTTCCCATATTTCCTTGTCCTCCACCACCTCGAACGAGGAACCCCACGAATCCTTCAGGACATATTTTCTAATTGTGTTGTCAACCACGAATTCTGGTGCGTCTCAAAGAAAATCCAAGGGTGTCAAGGCGGAGCCTGGGTGCAAAATAACCAAGGTGGAACTGAGTGTACAGGAAAGAAAACCAGACCCAAACTATTAAGAGGCATCCATCCAAAATTTGAGAGTGAACCTTACCAATACTCTAATTGTTCGGAGGTCAAATGTAGAAACCATCGCCTGCAGAGGCCATTAATTCGCGTGGGAAGGGGAAGAAGACCAGGTACCAGAGCCAGCTTGAAGTGAGGCCCGAATGACTGTGACTTAATGATCGTTCACATCGAAAGCAAGGACCTATTAATGCGCATGTGGTTGGGATAGAGCAGAATCCATGTGGTAGGATGTGGGGAACCTCCAGCAATTAAATGATTAAAATGAACGATATATTAGAAATAGCAGAACATAGAAGAGACTTATTGATCATAGACCACTTCAAGGGGGAAACCTCCTTTGAGTAATATCAATACAAATAACTCGTGGATGCATTTATTGGCCTCAAAATGTACTTATATACTAAGTCTAATCTAAACAACTATTAATCTCCATGAATGTGGGATAATACAATATACTCACGAGACGACTTACAAATCATATGTGTCCAACAATAATACACTAACAATGTGGGATAATGCGATATACTCACCGGACGACTTACAAAGCATATGCGTCCAACAAAAATATACTAACAAAGTAAAGAGAAGGGTTGAAACGGATTCCTAACATCCCCTCCCCCTTAGAAAAAAAATTTTCCTAAAATCTTTAGATGTGGAATGGTTACTGAATATGAAGGAGTGGTCCCCATGTAGCATCCTCTGGTTGCATTCTGTGCCACTGAATTAATACATCTGTGATGGATCAAGAACGAAGCCGGTGAGTGTGCCTATTGAGGATGGCCTCCGGCTCCAAAATTATGGATCCTTCATTATCCAATTCTCGTAAAACAATTTGTGCTCTGATGTTGGTTCCAAGAACTTTCTTTAGACAAGAGACATGAAATACTGGATGAATGCGGGAAGAAGGAGAAAGTTACAATTTATAATCAATGGACCTAATATTCTGAAGAACCTTATATGGCCCATAGAACTTTAGAGTGATCTTACGACTCCCTTTGAGTTTCGGGGAGGATTTCTTGTAAGGTTGTAGATGAAGAAAAAATATATCACCTGCTTTAAAAGTGCGCTCAGAACGGTGTTGATCAGCTTGTTGTTTCATTCGATTTCTTGCCATGTGAAGGTTGTCCTGCAAAATGCGAAGAATCTGATCACAGGTTCGAATAACCATGTCAACTTCCTGAACTGGTGAACTGTTGGGGGTGTATGGAAGAATCACTGGAGATGCCTATCCCTAGACTGCTTCATATGGATTCATTTTAGATGGAGTGTGGTAGGAGGTATTGTACCACCATTCAGGGAGAGGGAGCCACTTTTCCCACTGATGTTGTTGTTCAGAGGTGAAGCAACGAAGATAAGTTTCCAAATATTTGTTGATAATTTCAGTCTGACCATCTGTTTGTGGGTGATACCTTAAACTCATCTTCAGTTTGGTGCCAGTGTGGTGAAATAGTTCTGTCCAAAAATGAATGGTGAAATTTGCATCGCGATCTGAGACAATGGAAGAAGGGATTGAACCATGAAGACGGAAGATCTGGTCCAGGAAAATTTGTGCGACTGAGGGGGAAGTATAGGGATGGTTGAGGGAACAAAAATGACTATATTTGGAGAGGATATCAGCCACAACCAAAATCACTGTCTTCCCTACATATTTAGGGAGACCTTCAATTAAATCCATAGAAATATCTGTCCAAATCCATGTAGGGATGGGTAAGGGTTCAAGCAATCCCGGAAGGAGTGTCTTTTCACCCTTGTTGCGCTAGCAAGTATCACATTCATCCACCATATGTTGAATTTTCCTTTTCATTCCCTTCCAAAAGAAGTTACGTCGGGACTACTCATACGTTTTGAGGAACCTATAGTGCCCTGCCGATGGAAAAACATGGAGTTCATAGAAGAAAACATGTTGAAGATCTATTCTCTAGGAAAGCACCATCCCAAGATTAATGTGGTATAGCAGAAGGGTTGTTGGCCAACCGTTGGATGATTTGAGATAATGAGGATTCATTGGCATAGCCCTGCTGAACAAATTGCAACCAATTTGGAACAAGCGTAGAAATAGATAAAAGAGAAACTCGGTCATAAAATGTGCGAGAAAGAGAATTCGCCACAAGATTTTCCTTACCCTTATTATAAGTGATCTCATAGTCATAACCCATGAGTTTTCTAACCCATTTTTGTTGTGTTGGGGAGGAGATCCATTGTTCCAGGAAATATTTCAGAATCTGGTGATCAGTCTTGATGCAGAAATGATTCCCTAATAGGTATGGCTTCCACTTTTGTACTGCATGCAAAATAGCCATCATTTCCTTCTCATATGTATAGGTGACTAAATTCTTACTATAAAGGGATTTGCTGGTGAACGCGATGGGATGTTCATCTTGAAGGAGAACAACACCAAGTCCATTGTTGCAAGAATCACTCTCAATAGTGAAGGGCTTGGAAAAATCGGGCATAGTTTGAACAGGTGTAGTACACATATCTTGTTTCAGTTTTTCAAATGCACACTTAGTAGCATGTGTCCATGTAAAAGCATAATTTTTCAATAGAGCGGTTAATGGAGCTGCAATATTCTTATAATCCTTGAAAAACTTGCAGTAGTATCCAGTCAATCCCAAAAAACCACGAAGGACCTTGAGTGCCTAAGGATGTGACCAATTTTTCATGGCATATATTTTGGTAAGATCCACGCGAACCCCTTGTGCTGAAATAATATGCTCAAGATACTCTACTTCCTCCTATCAAAAAAAAAATTAGATTTTTTGGCATGGAGATGATGATCAGAGAAAAGTTGTAGTACAAGATCAAGATGTTGGAGATGCTCATCCCATGTTTTACTATAGATGAGGATATCATCAAAGAATACCATAATGAATTTTTTAGAGTAGGGCCAGAATATTTTATTCATCAATTCCTGTAATGTGGAAGGAGAATTAGGGAGGCCAAAGGGCATGAAGAAAAACTCATAGTGGCCATCATGTCTGCGGAAATTTGTTTTAGGGATATCATCCTCATGAACCCGAATTTAATGATACCCAGAATGAAGATACAACTTGGATAAAAAAATTAGCACCATGAAGCTCATCAAGAATCTCATCAACAACATGAATTGGAAACTTATCCTTGATTGTGAGGTGATTAAGTGCTCAAAATTCAATGCAGAGATGCCATGACCCATCCTTTTTTTGGACAAGAAGAACTGGTACTAGGGCGAATAATACATTGCTTTAGTAAGTCCTGAACGAGCATCTCAATATCTGTTTTTTAGTGAAATGGGTAGAGATAGGGCCTAATGTTGGGAGGAAATATTCCAGGAAGGAGCTGAATACGATGGTCCTCTGGTCTTAAAGGTGTTAATCCGACTGATTCAGCAAAGGCACATGCATATCTATCCAAAATTTGTTGTAGATCCAAAGGAGTAGTGGAGACCGCTAATGGGTGCATCTGAATGGAATGGAGCTGAGCGATGACACCATGTGAATTCTTATTAAGGGTATTTTCCATGCGATGTGAACTGATGATGTTGAGACCCTGGTTGTAATCCCTTCAATGCATTTTTTTCCCATTGACTGAAAATTGCATCCAAAGTTCAACCAAATCTCATAAGATGGGGCCAAGTGTGTGTAACCATTGAGCGCCCAAAACTGCATCACATCTGCATAAGGCCAAGGAAAACATGTTGGAGTGTAGGTTATAATCTCCAATAGAGATACGCACATTGCGACACTTCCCCTTGCAAGGTAAGGTGCCCCCATTGGAAATCATGACTTCAAAGTTGGAACAAGGATGGACAAAACAATAATCATGTTTGGCGATCCGAGGGTCAATGAAGTTATGAGTGCTACCATAATCAATGAGTATTGTAAGAGGGAGCTTCTTGAATTAACCCTTGACTCACATTGTTTGTGGGGTGGTGACTCCAGCTAAAGCATGGAGATATATCTCTGGGTGGTCATCCTGAGAAGGAGGGTCAACAGGCGTCTACGGAATGTCAGCCTGATCATCTATTGTATCATGAGCTTCTTCACCAATTTCAGTTGCAGGCGGATAATCCAAATCCAAGAGATAGGGATTTTTCTCAACACGTCTATGTCCCTGAGTGAATTTCTCATCACAATTATAACAAAGCCCTTTTTCTCTACATTTCTGCATCTCTGCTTCAGACAAATGATTGATAGGAGTTTCTGTAGGAGCTGGCATGATGGGAGGTCATTGGGAAACCATATTTCTGAATGGAAAAAAAGTGGTTTTGGAGCGATGTTGGGTTGAGATCTTGTCATCTTCCAACTTAGCCAACCCTAGGGCTTCCATCATTGTTCTGGGACAAAAAAATTTAACCTCATATCGTATTGCATCCTTCAGACCACTGACAAAACAACTCTTGTAGAATTCATCAGGAAATCCTTCTGTGTGATTGGCCAGTTTCTCAAATTTTGTCTAATACTCTCTCACAGTGCCAATTTGGCGAAGTTTAGTGAGTGCTCCTGTGAAGTCATCAAAAGTACTAGGACCAAATCGTTGCAAAAGGAGTTGGCAAAAATTTTTCCATTTTGTCTCTTCATGAACCTTGATGTACCAACGGTACCATTGAAGGGATTAATGTTACAAATGAAAGGATGCAAGTGGAACTTTTTTGACATCAAAAGTATTATGCAGACTGAAACATTGTTCTGCCTGGTATATCCATATAGTCGGATCATCACCATTGAAGAGAGTAAAATCAAGCTTTGGCCCACGAAAATTACTGGAAGAAGAGAACCCAGTGTCTATAGAAGACTCTGGCTATCGTCTATTGTTCATAGTTGAATGTTGAAGATGGAGGTCGAGAATTTTTTCATCCAGATCTTGGATTTTAGTTTTGAGGGTTGCAAGTTCTTGTTGATGTATATGTAACTTCGGAATGTATTTCACATATATGAATATTATATTCCTATAGAGATGGTATTATTCCTCTATAAGGAAGTGTCGTCATTTATATTGTAAGTGTCGTAACTTATACTTGATGGGTTATTAGACCACCTTTTTGGGGTCGGCCCTGTATAAGTCATGTGGGTCAAAGGGTTATTGGACCACCCTATTGGGGGTCGGCCATGTGGGTCAAAGGGTTATTAGACCACCCTATTGGGGGTCGGCCCAGTCAGCATTATGTTATGTGGTTAAGTTCAAGCCTACATGAGTTAGGTAAAAAGGCAAGTCAAGTCAAGTATAAATAGAGTGCGGGAGGCACTCTATTTGCTCACTCACTTCTCACACAGGCACTCAAGGAGGAGTGGCACACTTATGGAGGAGGAGGATCTGCTGCTAGGTTATGTCTATCTCTCATGGTTGTATCATTGCTCTATCTATCTCTGAGGAAGTTATTGGGGTTTTTCACCTTTATGGTTTTCCCCAAGTAAATCTTTGTGTCTCTTGTGTGCTTGCATTATTGTCTCCATGATTGATATGCTATAGATATGCTGTACATGTTGTTCTCTCAGTTAAGATCCTAGATCAGATTGAAGTAAATTCTGAAAATTTAACAGTTCTTACTCCATGTTTTTTCTCCTGCGTGGGTGACAACCATAACCAGGATTTTTTTTTTTTTGAATGGGTAGAAAAACAAAAACAAAAACTGCTTTAGTAGAAGAAAAATTGGATTTGGGAAAAACTCTAATGGGTAATTGGGGTTTGACTAGGTTTTGGACACTTTCTAATGGACAAGGAAGCAGAAAATGGGGATTTCATAAGCAGGGTGAAAGAATGGGAAAATTTTTCCAAGAGGAACAAAGAAGCAGAAATAGGAAATGAACACTGTGGCAAAATTTGAAGGCGATTGGGTGAAAATCGAAGAAGTTATAGCAAACCCTAAAAATAGACAGATGTGGGATTTCTGGCTTCGAGAAGTGTAATTTGGGATAGGGTCCTCAGGAATGAAATATGCATAATGGGAGTGCAGGGGTTCCAATGAATTTTTAAGGGAAACGGAGCTAAAGAAAAGAATATATGGAAAAAAAACAGAAATTTGTCTTTTTTTTTTCTGGAATTGATCTGCAACGGCTCGGAATTGATCTGTAATGGCTTTGGATAGATGTAATATTCTATTTATCAGTTGGAAATAGATATGGACTCCAGGTATGCTCAGCTTCCTAAAGTTTCAGGGGATTCACTCGGCTACCAATGTTGTCTAACAGCTTGCGTATTGGGGCAGTACCCCTCACTCCACGACTCAAGTGAAACTGATAACCACTTTGCCACAAAATACATCTTTTGATTTACCTCACGGGTGGGAACTAGTCAATCAGGTAGGGGTCGTTGTCCTTTTCATTGGCAGGTCCTCTCAATGGGCCAGCTACTTCAGGGTTCCTGTGGTACTCCTCATAATGAGTTTTAGTGCTATGCCTAAGTACTTCTCACATTTAAGCAGATAGCTATTATTCCTGGATCTGAATCCACAATTGAAAGGAACAATACAGATGCAAAGAAAAATAACTACTGCAATAATCACAGCGCCAAGAAGCCACTGTGGAAAAAAAATTGGAAGAAATTCCACCCAGTGAGCCCAAGAAAGTGCTCTGATACCAAATGTGGAGAACCTCTAGCAATTAAATGATGAAAATGCACGATATATCAGAAATAACAGAACACAGAAGAGAATTATTAATCGTAGGCCACTTCGAGGGGGAAACCTCCTTTGAGAAAGCTCAATACAAATAACTTGTGGATGCATTCATTTGCCTCAACACATACTTATATACTAAGTCTAAGCTAAACAACTATTACTCTCCATGAATGTGGGATAATACAATATACTCATGGGACGACTTACAAAGCATATGCATCCAACAAAAATATACTAACAATGTGGGATAATACAATATACTCACGAGACAACTTACAAAGCATATGCATCCAACAACAATATACTAACAAAGTAAAGAGAAGGGTTGACACGGGTTCCTAACATAGGAGAACAAGGCCACAGTGAAGGTCTCCAAGTGTGCTAACATTACACCCGCATCTGGGAAAAAATATCTTAAAATTAAGTATAATATACTTTATCTATTTTTTTAAATTGGTTTTATTCTTATTGAGTGTAAGTACATGTTAATGAATATGAATAATGAGAGCTTCCTACAACTACTTAAAACATCAATAAAAAAAACAATCAAATCTCAAAAGAGGTAAAGTAGTGCCATCTCATGTTTGATGATCTACTGCAAAATGCCTATGGGACTCTTTGGCTCTTTCTTAAACTCACCAATTTAATTCAAGGCCTTATGCAGTCCCATCTTTTCATACAAATGGAATTTGAGGGCTTGAGAATGGTGAAGATATTTTCCTAAAACAATTAGAAGTGGGGATTTTCCTGAATCAAGAGGTGGGTAGTGTTCCATATTATAGTAAAGATGATAGATTTATCCAAAATTTGAAAGTGTCACATTCGAAAATGGGACTAATAATGCATCGATGAGACAGACCCTAGTGAATATTGTGTTGTTTCTCCAAGCACTGAAATTTTTTGTGAGGGAGAAAAAATAAAACAAGAAGATGAAGACAAATTGCATGACATTGTCTATGATGTTGTTGATGGTGTAAGGAAACAAATGGCACAAGTCAGGGAACTAGTTGAATTATTCCTATGGCATCCACAACTTTTCAAATCCATTTGTGTGAAGCCCCCAAATATTATTTTGCTTTATGGTCCTCCTGGTTCAAGAAAAACCTTGATTTCCAGGGTAGTGGCAAATGACATTGGATCCTACTTTTCCTTAATTAACGGTCTTGAAATTAGGTCAAAACTTGCTGGAGAGAGTGAAAGCAATCTTATAAAGGATTTTGAAGGAGCAGAGAAAAATGCTCCTTCCATCATTTTCATTAGCGAAATTGACTCCATAGCTCCAAAGAGGGAGAAAACAAATGGTGAAGTAGAGAGGCGCATTGTATCTCAACTTTTTACATTGATGGATGGTCTAAAATCTCAATCTCATGTGATTGTCATGGGAGCAACAAATAGGTCGAACAACATTGATCCGACACTTAGAAGGTTTGGTAGTTTTGATTGTGAAATTGACATTTGGGTTCCAGATGAAGTTAGTCGACTGGAGGTTCTCCGCATCCACACAGAATGTGAAGTTTGTTGAAGATGTAATAATTTTATTAATATTGTCGGAAAAAATATATATACTATTAATTCAACACTAAATTGTCAATCTGGGGAGTCGTAAGCTGAGAGGTGCCGACACTGTATGTGCGGGTCAAAGTGATCTAGCTTAAGCTAATGTCGGCAAACACACAAAACAATTGCAACTAGCCCACTCATCTTGGGAGGAAACCCATCATAAGGTGACCATATCTACTGATTTAGGTCATTAATTCCTCCATTGGTGATTGAAACTACTAGAAGAATCAAATGAAATAGCTTCGAAATTAATTTAAATCAATACCAAATATTTTTCCCTACTTACTTTAAAACATAAAGGAATAAGAGCAATTAAATTTAAATCTTATCTTGAAAAGGAAAGAATATTTAAAATTAAACAAAATATAACTCAAGCACGTAATAAAGTGCATTGAGTGCAGGTGGCAAACCAAGGAAGAATTTCTTAAAATGATCATGAATTAATTAAACTAAAATATATTGAAACCAAACCCTTCAATGTAAACCAAACCAATTAATCGGGTTGCAAATGCAAATGACAAGTTGAAGAAAGCAAGAAATAATATTTAAAATCAAATATTAAAATATTCTATAAAACCTTAAACCATCTAAGGTGTTGTGTGTGTGAATTCCAAACCAATCAGAAAAGATGATGAAATCCACACAATCTCTTTAAAATAAACCTACAAGTTCTAATTTCTCACCACCAAAATACAAGTGCCAAACTGGTACCAAATCTTCAAAGAGTTCCAAATCAGTACCAAGCTGTAAATAAATTCAATCTTTCTTCCAAAATAAACCACACAATCAAAACCAAATTTAGATTCGAAATCAAAACAGAGATTAATTGAAGCTACAAATTTTGAAAAATCAAAACAAAGAAAGTATACATTCAAGAAATCAAGCATGTAGAACAAAATCAAATTCAATACAGGTAATCTCAAATTCTTCAATTAAATATCTGCATGTAATTCATCTGATTAAAAAGATATGAAATGAAATAACAACCGCAGGATATGACTTCTAATTATTTATTTATCCATTATAGCTTTGAAAATATACCATGTACCAGTCAAACACATAAATCATTTAACACTTGTATTTCACTAATCGATCAATTGTTCATAAAAACATTTAATTGAAATCAAGTTTTGATCCGTTTAATTCTTAAACTCGTTTACTAAGTTAACTTTGATTTAACCAGAGTAACTCAACTCATATGCAAACAATTTTTAAATGCATCAATCAATTTCATTCTCCGAGAAATTCTAGATGTCCAAACTCGATTCGATTCTTCAAATTTCAAATCCAAAACATGCAAGATCAAAAACGATTTCTTCTTCTAATCCAACACTCCATATCATAATTCTATTCTGTGATCTAATTCAAACATATAAACAGAGATCGTGCTTTGAAAACCGAGAGTTCATTTATCACATAAAGGAAATTGTTTGCATAGAATTTAAATGAATACGTTGCTATAAAAATCCAATCAAATCCACACAAAAGGTAAATCTAATTATCTAATTAACAATCTACAGCAAATGATAAACAAAATCTAAACTACTAAACAAAAGTTATAGAGGCCAAGCTACCTTTATGGTGGGCCCTTGCCACATAGGAGAGCTCGCCTTGGAGAACTACAAAGATATGAAATCCAGTACTTCAGGTCAGGTTTGTAACGTATATTTTAACAATGAAATCCAACACCAATTACGACATCGTTCTCATCAATAAACTCAAAATTACCAACAGCAAAAGTTCAAAAACATAATTTTATTTTACAGAACTCTCTATTACATTTGCAATATTGATCACAATCCCTTCTCTCAGCCTGAAGAGTCCATTTCATACATAAATTAAATGGAGGAATGGATAAGATCAGTCCCCCAACTCAGCAATCCATTTAACAAACTCAGAAAACGGCCAACACAAAATCACGCAAATTGGCTAAAATTGGAAAAATGCCCCATCGATATCTCTCTAGTGGTTGTGAATTTAAAGAAATGATTTATGGGTTTTGTATATAGCTTGGTTATCTCGAAACCTATTATACCATTTGGAGAGATATTCTCCCATGTGCACACAAATTGAGGTACAATATTCCCTCCAAAATAGATTTCCTGCTAAAAATTTGGGTTTGTTTTTCTAGAGATCTTCAATTTTCTTGGAATCTGTGCATCCAAATAAAAACCTGTTTCTATGGGAGGTATATGACCTCATTATCTGAACATACATGTGGCCAAATTGGTTGAAGAGAACCGAAAGAATGAGAATCAATGATATTCCTTGTAAGTGCCGAAACGAGTGCAGGATGGACCATGACTATTAAACCCGCGAATGATAATTATGCCCAAACATTAATTCAGAAATAACACTTGAATCCTTCAAGATAATGTAAAAATAATTGTAATAATATGATTATTATCTTGCTTAGATATCAGCATGATGTTAAGAGAGATTAGGATCAAAAGCTTCCAAAAAGATGACAAGAAAATACAAAATGCACTAAGATGCTTGATTTTTCATATAAATATATAGACTAGATAATGGTGAAAGATGATCAAAATAGGGTATCATCAAATATCCAAAAACAAAATGAGGCACTGATGTTATGGCATTTTCCTTAGTTAACCAATATCATGATTCATGCATAATTCTTATTGCCGTGCTATTGTAGGTTGATATTGAACGTATGTCAAAGAATACACATGTTTATGTTGGGGCAGATCTTGTAGCTCTTTTCACTGAGGTTGCACTACATTGTATTAGGTAAAAAATGGATTTCATTGACTTGGAAGATGAAACAATTGATGCGGAAGTTTTGAATTCTATAGCTGTTACAAATGATCACTTTCAGGAAGCACTAGGCTCTGTTAACCCCTTTTTCCCTGCGTGAGACTCTGAGTCATACTAATTTAATAAATCAAACTGGCAATGTTTCTTGGCTATATTTTTTGAATTCCTTTCAATCTCCTTTGTATTAAACATAAATATATTCTTAAGTACAATTGAAATCATTTTTCGGGTTGTTAGATCATTTGATTTTTTCAATTCACCTGCATCATAATCCATTGGTTCCCAACTCTTGCCACTAGGGGGAAGAAGACTAGAGTCCCAAGAGACAAAGTAAATATCTCCATCAAAATCGCTTCTAGAAGATTCATTGGGATGTGGCATGTGCCCTTTTTGTGGGACGACCAAACGATCAACTAAATGATGCAATATAGGAGCATCAACCACTTCTAGAATCCGAATAAAACCTTGATGCAGGAAAGGGTTCTTAGCCACAACCACTTTGCCTTTACAATTGTTGAAATTGTTTTCCTTTCTCCAAATCTTGAGCCATGTTTGAGAAAACAACCCTCCAAAGATTGGCTTGAAACCTTAATGAAACATTGACCATATTCCAACTCCCCCATTTCATCCAAACAACCCATTAACCATCTACCCTCGAGAACAAAAATCCTACATTTTGTCAAAAGCTCTTATAACTAGACAGCTCTTATAGAAAAAAACATGTCTCTTAAATGAGGCTCACTTTGGGTTTTAAAACCAGCACTTAGCATCATAACAGCAATGTTTTGCAAATCTCATGTGCATGATGTTGTCAATACATCAAATGCCACTTCAACATTTTCAAGAATTTGACAGATCTTATTAATCATTGAATTTTGTAAATCATGAAAAGCATTATCAGTGACTGACAAGGATGACAACAGATTAATTATTTCCTTGTTCAAAAAGAATGGCTAGAAATGTGTCCAAGTAATTATTTCAAGTTGTGTATGTTCAAACTTGAAATTTTTCATACTGGGTCTCGATGAGAGCTTAAATTTATTTCATGGTTCTGTCATCCAAGTTGCAACCACACCTTTGTATCCACCATACCTTATCTAAAATGTTGAAGGAGGGTTGAGATTCAACTGTAGTTTTTGGGAAACTTCCATGGTCAGATCCGGTGTAATTTTTCCTATACCATCGGAAAATTCGTAACCATTCCTTTTAATATCTAGAAGGTGATCAACCTCTTGTAATGGAACTTCCACTGTGCAATAGGTGGAATAAAAACATTGACCCATCATTGCAACATGCTTGGTGACATTGTCTTTGGGAAAGTTCCCCATCCACTGCTTAATTTGTTGGACTGTAATATCCTTCCCTTGAGCAAAGAACCATGCAAAACGGTCTCTCAATTGATTTGTATAGAACACTAAAAATAAGTAGTGACATCGACATAGATTAAAACCCTTATCAGAGTATTTGCTTCACATGATCAAAAATAGTCATCCTATATGCAGTAGAACCAGAGGAAACTTCTTTAACCATTGAAGACATTGCTTGCATGATATCATCCACGATAGTTGTCCTATATGCTTGTGTGCTTGAATAATGTTCAAATCTCATGTGAACAGGATAATTTCAAAAGTGATAAGTGATAAGAGATAAGAGGTGTATATATATTTTGTTTTTCCCTTCAGGTATTCATCGATTCCTATGTTTCATGATCCCCTTCAGATATCAGTGCATCTTAACTGAAATTAAATGCCCATAAAACAAACCATTAACGATGGCACTACTCTAGAGGAAAACTCCATATGATAGTTTTCAAAACTCGGAGGCAGAATCCATATGATAGTTTTCACGGAGTATAAATCGATACAGGCCTTAAGAGGCATAATGATTTCTTGTTAGCGGTTAGTAGAATAAGTTAGGAACGGATAACTTATTTTTTTAAACTATATATCAATGTGAAAAACGTGTTGGGTATTAAGAAATATATTTACATGTTCATTTCAGATTTTATCCCAACGACAAGAAAACTACACATCTAAAGCTGCTTGCGGGCCAAACATAGCCAACCAGCCCACAAGGCATTGGTTCATTGATGTGGTCAACAGAGTATTCAGTTGTCCACTGGGTTCTGATATTGATGTGGTCTACCCTACCTGATACCATGAATTTCAAAGGAATGAGGCCAGGTGCTATTCCATATGATTTTGGAGGAATAATTACCCATTAGACCTGGCACCTAAACCCACGGAATTCCTCTTTTTGTGGTGCCTATATAGAGAGGGAGAGGGAGAGAGATATTTTGCACAAATAATGCAATGGATGAACAAATTGATGTATGGAATTAGGTGGGATCTAGACCCATTAAAAACCATGGCAATGGCTTCATCGTAACCAATTGGAAAATACTACCCACTCACCAAAACTCCAAAAGAAAAAAACCCAATACATTGAAGGTGCGGGCAAACACTATTAACTTCCTACAGTAATAAGATAAACAAATTCATTACTTACTGTCACCGAAGAGTTGCTACTTATTTTGATTACAAGTAGGCTATGACACATATAACCCCTTCCTCCATGTGAGAGTACATGTGTTATGCCTATTTTCTTTCTCGAGTGAATGTATAATTTATTTATACAAAGATACAAAGGATTTAAGAGTAATATATGAAGAAATTCACACTACGAGAAATAAAAAAGATAAAAACTATAATATAGCACTTGTAGAAATAGAACCCTTTATTAATAATCCAAAAGGTGAGAAATTTTCACTTACCTCTTCAAGGGGGAAACCTCCAAATGAGCAATGCTCCACTACAATTGTAATTCTTGACAAAATATTACATAGCTTCTGCAACATCTCTGCATACTTTTTCACTACTCAAACTCTAACCATTGGTGATCCCAACATTAATGAGTACCCACTACCTAGTGGGTCATATTACATAAGGATAACCTATCAAATTGATTAGCCACACACCAACTATCGTGTGGGCCTTATTCAAAGAGGATGGTCATATACATTAACTAACTTCTAAGTACCCACTATATCATTTAGCATGCCCTCTCCCTTAAAATGAAAGAATGTCCTCAAGGGTGAAGATGTGGTAATTGATGTAAGATCATGATTGGTTCCCAAGTGGCATCCTTGGGTCGTGCATCCTTCCATTGTATCAAGACTTCCTATATGGTGCATTGGTGCAATCGATACACTCTTTTGTCCAACATTGTCTTTAAAAATAGAAACCTCTTCATTAAGTTTAGGGAGGATGGTTTGAACATGACAATTTTTCTTAGCCACTTTATTCAAATAGTACACATGAAATATTGTGTGGAAATTCAAGTGGGTCGGGATCAGAGCCAATTCGTAGGAAAATTGTCTGATTTTATAGAGGCTCTAATAGGTGCTATAGAGCATGAGTGGTAGATTATATTGTATTGTTTCCTTGATATATGTCTACTTATAGGATTGGAGATTAAGAAAAATTGATACCCTTCCTAAAAGTAGCATTATAAGAGATGTTACCATCCATGTTGATTTGTTTTATTTTAAGCCAAGACTAAGTGAATGGAGAGTGTTAGCTCATCATTAATAATTATATCAACTTATTAAAACTTGGATGTACTTGGTAAGTGCAAGGTTGAGAATGGGGTATTTTCCATAAGTAACCTCATATGGTGACATGTTGGCAGTACCATGATAGGTGGTATTTTACTGCCATTTTGCAATAGATTTCCATTGGACCCACAAGCCTTGTCAATCTAATGTCAAACATCTCAAATACGTTTCCAAAAACTTATTGGCCACCTTTGTTTGACCATATATTTGGGGGTGATAAGTTGTGCTCATTTTCAATTGGGTGCCATGTAGTTTACACAACACCTATAAAGTTTTTTTGGTTAAGATAGGATCATGATCTATCATAATTGAATTTGGCATGCCATATAATTTAAAAATATGATTCATGAAGACTTGAGTCAATGTGGATGGCTTAAACAAGTGTTGTAAGGAACAAAAGGGGGCATATTAGGAAACGAGATCAACAAACACCATGATGATTTTTTTGTTTCATGATTTAGGAATCTCAATGATAAAATCCATAAAAATGGCATCCCATACTTTTTAGGGATAGGTAGAGGCTATAATGTCCCAAGGATATTTACTAATTCACCCTTGTTTCTTTGGCATGTGTCACATTCAGCTATGAATGTGTGTATCCCAGTATTCATGGCGTCCCAAAAGAATGAATGCTTAACCCATTCATATGTTTTTGAAATCTAGAATGACCCATAGTAGGAGACAAATGCAAACCTACTCACACCTATGATTTTAAAGTAGAATTATACACTAGAATGATATGCTCGTTATACCTTAATGTGCCATTTTTTCAATTATATCTTGTAGGGGGTTTGGATCCTCCTTTATCCATGGAATTCTTTTATCGATATTTGATAGTTTTAAACCTTAACAGTTTAGTAAAAACTCATACAGATTCTTAACCATTAACAAAAAATACACAATGGCACACGCATAACACAAAGATTTTCACCTGGAAACCCTTAACCGAGAAAAAACCAGCAAAACTTAGAGCCGCACAACTCTTTTCATTATATGTTTTCTTAACCATTTACAATACAATATATGGTATTCGCAGCATCTAAAACCCTAATTCATTTACCCAAAATTAGGTTACAACCCTTATCCCTTTATCGGGATTAGATAGAATACAATGGGTCGAAACAGCAAAAAAAGCAAAAACAGCCCAAAACAATTTTGCACTCCGTGTGGACTCTGGGGGCCTAACGGTCTGAAACGAAGGGGGGGGGCTGGCGGGCTACCCCCCCCTCCTTCCACGCGGACTACTGGGGAGGGTATCATGGTGTACACGCACCCACCATGTGAAGAGATATAACACACCCAACAATATTGGCATTCTAAAACCATTCATGGAATAGATTTACAATCTAATATGGCACAAGAAAGTAAGAGGCAAATAGGGACCCTTCCTCCTCACATTTCCAAGACAAGAAATTGACCACCACATTCTCCTTTCTCTTCTTGTATATGATCTTATAATCATAGCTAACATCTTGGTGACCCACTTTTTTCTTTTGTAGTGAAGTAAAATGTTGTTCCAAAATGTACTTAAAGCTACAATGGTATATCTTAATCTAAAAGCATCACCCAAATAGGTAATGGAACCATGTATATACTATATGAAGGATGACAATAATCTATTTTTCATATGTAGACTTGCTCAAGTTTTAATCACACAATGTTTACAATGAAATTTCAATGGGTGTCTCTCTTGCATGAACACCACCCCAATACCATTGTTGCAGGTGTCACATTCCAAGATGAAAGTCTTAGTGAATTTTGGCACTATTAATAATGGATTAGTACACATAGCATTATTTAATGTACAAAACACGTGCTTGACTACATCAATCCATAAAGAGGAATTATTTTTTAGCAAGTATGTTAATGTGGTTGCAATTCAAGCATAGTTATGCATAAATTTCTTGTAGTAGACATTAAGACAACAACAACAAAAAACACATAATATTTATAGTGTATTTAGGTATGTTCAATGTTTCATTGCCCCAATTTTCTTGGGGTCAACTCGCATCCCTTCCTTACTTACAATGTGACAAAATTATTCCACTCCAAAAGTTCCAAAAGTACCAAAAGTGTGTTTGCAACGTTTGATGAACAATTGAATATCCTAAAGTAATTATAATGCTTAATGAACATGTGCTACATGTTCCTAGAGAAAATTATCATCAAAGAAGATGAGCACAAAGTTTCACGTAAAAAGATGAAGAAACTTGTTCATGAGGCTCTAAAAGTGGATAGGTATTGCAAAGAAAAAAAGGAATCACAAAAAAATCAGAATGCCCTTCATGCATCCTAAATGTAATCTTAGTAATGTCTACTTCCTGCAAATTAAGTCACAATCAGAATGAAGATAAATTTTAGTGAAAAATTATGCCATGTGAAGTTCATCCAAGGGGTCATCAATCACTGGAATGGGGAATTTATCTTTAATCATAACTTGTTAAGTGAGAGAAATTCAAGCCATGTGTGCTTATTTCTTTATTTCATTAAAACTAAGATGACCAAGGATGAGTAAGGGATGGTACTAGGACATGTCACCCATACCTCAAAAAATTCATGAATTATAGATTTTGAATTTCCTTTTTTGTGCAAAATCTTGTCTATGAGGATGCACATTGTGTAGAAATTTTTGAATTGTAAAGTATTAATGCAAAACAAGAATTTCTCCTCTTATAAAAAATATCCCAAATCTTAACTCTATGAATTTTTAGTCTTAGGGATTTTATTAAATATAAAAATATATATCTTCAATAACGGACTATATCCCAATTCTTAACAATCTCAATCTACTAGGCAGTTCAAGAGAAAAGATACCAATGTGTTCCAACAAGTTCCATCCCCCTAGGGAAATTTTATCATGCATATAAAAGATCTAAAAAACATTGATGATAGCTACAAAAAGAAAACAGTAAATATGCCCTTATGTTCTTCAATTATAATTTTAAATCACTTAACATATTCACCCTTGACTTTTTTCAAATCAACAAAACATATAGTGTTGGAAATTACAAACCATGAAGATTATAGATGGTTGAAAACCAAATTTTCAATTTATACATGTATTGGACAGTCGTAAAATTCATTAATATGCATAAATAAAATAGTAATGTACATGTCATAGCATTATCCCAAGGCTAGTACAATCCTCTAGCTCTTCAAAACCCTAGCTAGAGAAAATGATGAAAACCCTAGATCGCACCAAGTAGATCCAACAAGTATGCTCTCCAAGGATAAACATATCTTCTTCTTCTTCTTCTTATCTTCACCAAGTACAACCTAATATTTCATCTCAAAACCCTAATCTCCAAATATCTAAGGGATAAAACCCTAACCCTAGTCTTCAAGATGCTCCAGCAAGCTCAAGAAACCTTAGCAACTCCATGAAAGGGAGAGATCAAGTACATAAGAATATCGAAGAGAGATAGAATAATTTTTGCACCCCTCCTGATTGCATCTCTCCACAAAAATAGACAAGAATGGATGAGTGAGTGAATGGATTTCCCCTTCCTCTATGTAAATAAGAGAGAAGGAAGGCCAACAACACATATTTTGGTCGATGCCTCCAAAAGAAAGCTACAATAACACATGTAGGATCATACATGTGGATCCCTTCACTCCAATAGTACACATGTTAAGCTCCAATGTGATTTCATCCACAAGAAACTATCCAAATGTAAGGGAACCCCACAAGGGGTGTTCAACACTACTCTTACAAGCATCCAAAGTCTCCAACGAACCTCCTAAACATTGCCACAAGCCATGCATCACCAAATCAATTCAAAAATTCCATGTAGGAATCAAAGCTATTGTGTGCTTTGTAGATCCCCATGCCCTCCTCCAGGATTCAAAATTATTCTCCTCCAAAGTAGGGAATATCAAAGCAAGCAACCATATCCATGTAGCCATTGTGTATAATGTCACTGAAATTGTCAGGATATCTTCATCTCTATAAGGAAGAATGTCATGCAAGCAACCACTAAGTGATCCATCTCCAATGTTCAAATCCATCATGGACCATCTAGGGGCTTATCACACACCATGTACCCAAAATATCATGGAGAACCCCCAAACATGGTGTAAACACTTTCAAATTAACCCTAAAATCTAACACTCCCTCTTTACAAGGAAAGTGTTTACACCAACACCTTTTGACTCCCTATGCATCTCCACCAAATCTTCCACCTATAAATATGTATTTGTTGTGGTCCCAAAATCAACCACTAACTCCTCTAAATAAACTAACCACCATGTTATCACAACATTTCAATTTTCCAAAGCATATTGACCACTTATGAATATGAAGGAACATAACCCTATAGCATAAGAAGCCTACCAAACTCCCTCATCCTCCAAATCAACACCATGGGCCAAAATCAATAGACACCACATCATGAGCTCTCTTGGGCATTTTGCAAAGATAATTGCATCTCCATACAAGAACAAGACATGTGGATTACCTCTATTAAAGTCATAAAGATAGAAATATGCTCAAGTAAACTCATCAACCCTAAAATACCAAGATCGTGGTATAGATAACAACCTATCCAAGGTTAGCAACAACATGCCAACATGAGAATCCCTCTCATTCACCTCAAATCCATCTTCAACTGAAACAACCTAAACTATCTCAACCTTCTCATTGCGAAGAAATCCTAAAGCAAGAGTAACAACATGGTCATCTTCCTCATCAAGAAGGCATTTTGAAGCAAAACTAACAACATGGTCAACTCCCTCATGGTGAAGGAATCCTAAAGCAAGAGTAACAATATGGTCAACTTTCTCTATTTGAGAGAATCAAACAATGATGTCCATGTACTCTACAATAGTCCTTTCAGATGCAATAATAGAATCAACCCATGATCATCCTCCATTAAGGTATCACATCTCTCCTCCTCAAGACAATTGGAAGTCCAATGGATGGAATACTTGAATGCAGTATGATTCACATATCTTTTAGGAGATATAATCACCCTCAATGAAGATCTAGGTTGTCCCACATGCTCTTGAGCCTCCTCAAAACTAGAAGACTCATCAAGCCTCTCACTAGAATGTACACATGATATTGGAGCATTAAACAACATCTGAATGAAACCCTTTTTAATCCCTTTAGATAAATGCCTTGAACTAACTAGAATACAATCGCTAATGGAGCATTGTTATCCTTCAAATGAAACTCTCCATTGTACATCTAACATAAAATAAACTAAAAGAAGAGTTTTCTTCAAACTTAGAACAAATATAACATCACTCAACTCAAGAACATAACCTGAAGGCATCTAGAAAGAAATGGAGCCAAGTCCTCTCATAATATATGTAGCAACATCATCAAGCTTCACACTCATGCCTTCCTATTTCCCATGAATTATGTTGAATAAGGGTGAAAACGCGAAGTTGGGTAATGCTTTTTTGAGAATGGAGTGGAAAAGAAAAATAGTGCACATGGATAAACACGTGAAAAAATTCAACTTCAAACTCTAGACCGAGAGTTTAAAAAATTATAGGTTGAGTAATGCAGGAGCATCCTGCTCTCCATCTAAGTCCAAATTTTGATCAAGACCTTAGGGTCTTCATTTTCTGAATTTGTGGTTCTTTCATGAACTATTGTAAATAATTATATGTTTTGAAGTGATTCTAGATAGGGGATGAGTCATGAGGTTAGTAGTGAGTCATTTGATGAGTCATGTAACTAAGTCCACAATTGATGGAAGCATTCAATGGAGCTCAAAGGATCTCATGATCAAGTCATAGGATAGGATTGTGAGTTTACCTTATTTAGAATTAGTTAACAGGAAGTTAGCAGATTGTTGAGAGTTTGTGGGATCTGAACCAGAATTGGTTCATGAATCTTGTTGTATAAGTGTGTGATCCTAGAGGGGGTGGCCAAACAGTGTGAAATATGGCCAAGGATATTTGGTCATGTTGTATCATACCTATGTAGATCAGAACGTAGATTCTGGATCAATATGAATGTACAGGTTCTTTGTGTTGAGTGAAGGAAAGCTTATTCCTGCATATCTCTATGTAAATGCAGTTCTTTCTGTGTGTATGATTATATGAGTTGAATGCTTGATGAACATGTTAAATGTTTGATAGAATGTGTGTATGACGTAGCCTGGAATTAGGGATTTTGAGGATTGAAGGTTGCAGAGAGTGTTTGATGATCCCTATGTATGAGTTCTTGCATAAATTTTATGTCTGCAGTGTGAATCTCGAGGCCATATTGATGCTCTACGTACATGAAGTTGCAGGAGAGCTTAGGGTTAGATGAAATGAGCCGTGGAGTTGAATTGAAGCTCGAAGGGGTGATGTGCAGTTCCAACGCAAAAGACCAAGCTACTGAAGGTCGATTGATCGATCCTCTGATAAATCAATACAGTTGCATAGTTTATGTTTGGTTCGTTTAACAGAGAACAGACGATCCCGATCAAAGGAGAGAAGGCAGATCGACGACGGGGAAAGATCTGTGAAGTAAACGTGCATGATTGATAGAGATCTGCAAATCCAAAGTGAAGTTCTGCATTAATCATAGATCGGACGGTGGAGAGAGAAGATGAAGGATCAACGGTCCATGCAGTATTTCACTGAGGTGAAATACGCAATAGTTAGACCTCCGAAGTCCAAACCATATGTTCCAGAATTGACCGCAGATCAACGGACAAGAGAATCCCAGAAGAGATCAATGGTTGGGACGGTGTTTCTCTTGTGAACCTGATCAATGGTTAATCAAAGAAACAGACACAAAATCTCTATTGAATTGACCCCACCATTGATCCGACCACTTTCCGATCCGACGGCCCACAGAAACTGCGGAAGGAACATTTGTGGATATGACGGTCATAAGGAGCTATGGAAGGAGCTTTGCTAGAGACAATTTGTGGAAGCAAATTGTGGAATTCAATTCAGAGAAAGTTGTGGAAGGCACTCCGCAATTGTGGAGGAAACCAATTGCGGAAAGGAACTGTTGCGGACGCAAATTGCGGGAGCCGGTTGCAGAGATAAGTTGGGAAATCTAGCTCACATTTGCGGAAGGAAGGCGGTTCCACAAGGGTGTTGTGGGAAGCTCACTGCAGGAAAATAATTGCGGAAGGAATTTGAAGCAAGTGAGGCCTGCATTTTATGGAAGAGAGACTTACCTGTTTTTTGGCTAAGTTTGGTGAGTCTATTAATTAAAGAATCATCTTAATCCTAGGGTAAGCGGGTTGGATAGGAATTTTCCATTCCCACCTGCATCATTTGGTATCAAAGCTGATAAATCAGAACCGAGTTTCATGGTTCTACCTGATACTTTGTTATCAGAGCACATTCTCTCTTGGAGTTTGTAATTAGACCACGGTTCGCTCTTGGAATGAGGTAATGGTATTTTTTTTTTTCATTTTATGATTACAAATAATAGTGGAAGAGGAATTGTAGACAAGGGATATGTTCCAACCAGCTGTGCGAAGGAAAGAGTCTTAAAGGTATGGACTGATTGATGTTTTATTTAACTCTGGTTATAATAATTTGTTGAAGCAAACAGGAAGGGTTTGATAGCAGTAGTGACAGCTAGAGGAGCTGTATCAAGGCTAGTTGCGTTCTTGATGAAGAGTTTGTGAACTCTTAGAAAGAAGAAGTAGTGGCAAAACCTAAAGATCCAACAGAGTTTGGACAAGCAGAGGACTAGTGCATGTTCTCAGAGAAGAAGTGGACTTGTAGAATCCCTAGAGGAGAAAAGGAGTTTCTCAAGAGGTTCTAGAGGAGAGAACCAAGGATACCAAAAGGAAAAGATCAAGGAGAGATAGCTTGTTGAGGTATTTTAGCAGGTATGAAGACTTCTTGAGGGAAGCTTGGAGCAGTCCACGAGTGAACAAGATGAAGTTCACAGAGAAGGAGAAAGAGGAGATGGAGATAATGACTACTGAAGGTCATTATAGAGGTTCAAAGGAAGTTTACAGCAGGAGAAGATATTCCAAGGCAAAAGACATCAAAAGAATGAGTCAAGAAGAATATGACAGAGAATTAGTTGGCATAGGATTGAAATTGATTCATTTAGAGAAGCTGCTACAGAGAGAAGACCAAAGGTATGGTTGGATAATGAAGAAGAAGAGAGTGATATGGAATTCACTACAGGTGAAGCTAAAGAAAGAGATGTCTGCTAGATTGAAGGAAGAACTCAGGAAAGCTGAGTCTGAGAAGGAAGTTTCATATTGTGAACCAGAACAAGGTCCCTTGCTTGGAGAGGATGATGATGAAGGAAAAGAGAGACTAATCGAAAGTCTCATGGATTCTGTAAGGAGTACAGAACACCTCATGGATGATATTACTGTGAGGCCAAATGAGACCGATAGGTCTTATGTTTTTTAAACTGGTAATTTGTTTGTGATTACAGCTTTTGTTGCAACTGATAGATGGTCTTTTGAAACTATTTCAAAAGTGGTTGAATCCAAATATGATGAAGAATGTCTCTCAAGTGAAGAAACGTTTGAAGTGTTGCAGCAAAAGGAACTCATTGATGAGTTGCTTAATGGAGGACAACAGTCATTTGAGTTTGTTATGAAGATGAAGGAAGAAAAGGAAATGTACAAATACATTTCCAGAGGACAGGATCATAATTGTATTCTGATGAGAGAAGAAATTGAACAGACACCTTGGAGTGTCATGAAGTTTGAAGAAGGAGGAGATATGCTTTCCAAAAGCATAGCAGCAGGATGTAATTATGTTGTAAGAGAGGACTATATGGTGTCCTATAAAGGTAGTCAGGATGAATTTTATGTGCAGCCTATAGATCGAAATGTTGGAGAGAGAGAGATGATGGTGAAAGGAGGATGCCAGGAAGAACATCAGCAGAGACTTCAGAGCCTCGTGATTTTAAAACTAATTATTGGTGTGTGCTTGCAGGTATTGAAGGAAGTAAATATAGACATAATGAAAAATATATCATAACAAAGGAAGAGACAATATGTTCTCAAAGGGATGATCAATACCTAGAATAGCTTGTTGTTGCAGAGTTGGCTAATGAAGACAAAGAGAATTTTTCTGGTCTTAGAAAATATGATGAAGAACTGGAAATGCTAGAAAATTGGTTGATGAATCCCAGAATTGATAAAGATTCTAAAGATATAAGTAAAAATCCTGGAGATATAAGAGAATAAAGGATACAGCAGTTAGTGGATAGCAGCAGAGATCCAAAGGAACAACAGCAATTTCAAAACAAGAAAATGTACCAGCCAATGAACAGATTGGACTATGAAATTGAAGAAATGGGGATGTTGATGGTGAAGGTGTCTCAGAGAATACATGAAGAGAGAAAGAAGATTTACATCAATGGAGAAAATCAAGAAAGCAGTAGTAGCAGACACATGACAGAGGAATATTGTAAAATAAAAGCTAGTGGATCATTACAGCAGAAAACATGGAAGCCAGGATAGTTGCATTCAGCAACAAGACAACAAGACAACCATGGAGCAGCTGAGAAGCTTCAGCACAAAGTTTGGGATCTAGGCATACTGAATATTGAAGGTTATGACCAGGAGGTCATATTTCTTTATTCCTAGGGAGTCTAATGCAGGAGAATCCTTCTCTCCATCTAAGTCCAAAGTTTGATCAAGACCTTAGGGTCTTCATTTTCTGAATTTGTGGTTCTTTCATGAACTATTGTAAATAATTCTATGTTTTGGAGTGATTCTAGATAGGGGATGATTCATGAGGTTAGTAGTGAGTCATTTGATGATTCATGTAACTACGTCCACAATTGATGGTAGCATTCGATGGAGCTCAAAGGATCTCATGATCGATCCATAGGATAGGATTGTGAGTTTACGTTATTTATAATTAGTTAACAGGAAGTTAGCATATTGTTGAGAATTTGTGGGATCTGAACCAAAATTGGTTCATGAATCCTGTTGTATAAGTGTGTGAGCCTATGAGGCATAGAGGGGGTGGCCAAACAGTGTGAAATTTGTCCAAGGATAGTTGGTCATGTTGTATTAGACCTGCGTAGATCAAAACGTAGATTCTGGATGAATATGAATGTACAGGTTCATTGTGTTGAGTGAAGCAAAGCCTATTTATGCATATCTCTGTGTAAATGTAGTTATTTTTATGTGTATGATTATATGAGTTGAATGCTTGATGAACCTTTTAAATGTTTGATAGATCTGTATGTATATCGTAGCCTGGAATTAGGGATTTTGAGGATTGAAAGTTGCATAGAATGGTTGATGATCCCTATATATGAGTGCTTGCATAAACATTATGTTTGCAGCGTGAAGCTCGAGGCTAGACCGATGCTCTACGTAAATGAAGTTGCAGGAGATCTTAGGGTTATATGGAATGCGTCATGGATTCAAATTGAAGCTTGAAGGGGTGATGTGCAGGTCCAATGTAGAATACCAAGCTACTAAAGGTCGATTGAACCTAATCGAGACGAGATAGAGTTCAATTGATCGATCCTCAGATCAATCAACATAGTTGCAGAGTTTATGTTTGGTTCGTTTAATAGAGAATGGATGATCCAAATCAAAGGAGAGAAGGAAGATCGACGACGAGGAAATATTCATGAAGTAAACGTGCACGAGAGATAGAGATCCGCAAAGCCAAACTGAATTTTTGCATTAATCATAGATCGAACAGTGGAGAGAGAATTCAAAGGATCAAAGGTCCATGCGGTATTTCACTGAGGTGAAATATGCATGAGTTAGACCTCCAAAGTCCAAACCAAACGTTCCAGAATTGATCGCAAATCAACGGATAGGAGAATCCCGAAAGAGATAAACGGTTGGGATGATGTTTCGCTTGTGAACCTGAGCAAGGGTTAATCAAATAAATGGATGTGAAATATCTATTGAATTCACCCTAACTTGAATTGACCCCGCCATTGATCCAACCACTTGCTGATCCGACTGCCCATAGAAATTGCGGAAGGAATGTTTGTGGATCCAAAGGTCGTAAGGAGCTACGGAAGGAGCTTTGTGGGAGACAATTTACGGAAGAAAATTGCGGAAGTCAATTCCGGGAAAGTTGTGGAAGGCACTCCGTAATTGTGGAGGAAACCAATTGTGGAAAGGAAATGTTGCGGATTCAAATTGTTGTAGTCAGTTGCAGAGAGAAGTTGGGAAAACTCGCCCGCATTTGCGGAAGGAAGGCGGTTCTGCAAGGGTGTTGTGTGAAGGTCGCTGCGGGAAAATAATTGCGGAAGGCATTTGAAGCAAGTGAGGCCCCCACTTTGTGGATGAGAGACTTAGCTATTTTTTGGCTAAGTTCAGTGATTCTATTAACTTAACAATCATCCTAATCCTGGGGTAAGCGGGTTGGATAGGATTTTTCCATTCCCACCTACATCACTGAGAGTTTGTGAGAGTTCAAACTCTTATATGACATGTCATATGTAATATGTCTTGAAGCTCCATTGTTCACATACCATCTAACACTAGACACGGTATTGGAGGAAAACTAAGTTACCGAAGCCATATCCATCCTGGAAAATATGCAAAATGTAGAAGATCATCTATCATGAGTGAAATACATTGGAATATACCAAAACAAATCAACCACCTATCAAATATTCACATTGGAATCTCACCTAATTAAAATAAAACCATTCTAGATTGTATTTACATAGATCTACCATTTATCACAAGTGATAACATTCTAGCAACCCTCGGAACAAATTATCCACTATCATGGTCCCTCTTAGGTATCACACCTATTGAAAGTAGATTCATAATAGACATCAATGTATTAGATACATCATTTATCATCACAAGAGAAATAAGGGTTTTCAACCCATAAAAATATCTCATAGGTGCAAGTGCTCATCTCAATCAAACTAGAATTTTACAACCTCAACAAGGTCAAGTACCCCTCCAATTTATTATTCAACTAAAATACGAACTCATTCTTACACCTAGATTGATCTAAACCACTAAACATTTAATATCATGTAGAAATTTTTTGAATTGTAGAGTTTTAATACCAAAAAAAAATAACTAGTGTTAACAAGAGGTTTCATGGATCTCAACCCTATGAATTTTCATCCTTAGGGATGTTTCACAAAAAAAACATCCACAATGGACAACGGAATCACCACTTAAGGGGAGTAAGTTGTGTGATGTTTCAAAGGCCTAGGGATGTTTTTCTAAAACCAACTATAAATCAACATGAATTTATAGCGGGGATTTATCCATATATTTGACGACATTGAATTGTGTAATAATGATTAAGTGGACCTTCTTTGGGAACTTTTCCATACAATGAATGATGACGATTTTTAGTGACCCTTCTTGGAGACTTTTTGAGTGTATAAATGCCCCTCCTTATTGAAACTCAAGTACAAATCCCTTAAATCCATGGTAACACGGCCTAATGTTCACAACCATTCTAATCCTAAAATAACATCACAACCTCCCATTTCAATGGAAAAAATGTTACATTTCAAGAAAATTTTCTTCCATTTGGAGTTGCACATTCTCACACTTACCACCACATTTCATAGTTCTCCATTGGCTATCATTATTTAAAAATTGTGCACAGTATGGAAATAACAATGTGTTTCTTTTGATACTCTACAATGGATGAAATTGTCAATTAAGACAAATATTTTCATATGCTTGATATATCTTATGAACTTCAAGCTCTAGGGGATTGTAGTTCCTAACAAATCATTGATGGAAATATTTTGTTCCTCTCAAGAATGCTCCTAAGAGGGTAATTCACTAGTGTAGAATGGAATCTTTTCCTAATCCATATATGTTTCATTGTCATCGCAAATTACCATGGAAGTTCCAAATGGGACTATATCAATGACAAATAATTCATGTTCCCTCCATTTATTACCTCAGCCAAAATTTCATCACAGTATAGTAGATAAGTTGATGTTAATGTTCTGTCAATTTTGTCATAGTCGACTTGCGGACCTTAAGGGGCTATGGAGAGGCACAAGGGGAGGATGTAGTCATTGAACAAAATTGAAACATTTGGTCTACGTGATTACCACCACCCATTCCAAATTAGACAATTGAGATTAATCCTACCAAGTAGTTGGGTGATACATCTCGACTTGTTCTTTAATTTCCTCCTTGAGACCCTTGATAAAACAATCCCTACAAAATCATATCAGTCATACCATTTTTTCATTATTTCCAATCTCTCTAAAGGATGTAATGTGCACAATGAGGTATAAAGGGATAATAATTAATGTTCAGTACCTAGGATATCTATATTAGTACAAGGTCACTTAAGGGACAATGATTCATCACATAAGAGCCTTTATAATAAAGGACAAGAGATAACTAAGTCATCATAGAGAGGGTCAAGTCTAGACCCAAATAGAAGTAGGTTGAACTACAATGCCAAGTTTGAGTGGGTTGGCGTATGTGAGTATTGAAGTGTGAAATCCATACACTACATATGATCCCCCTTGCAATATATTATATCCATGAGACATAATAGTAGAGAATAGCAAGGAAGAAGTATTTTGGGGATTTGGTTGCATTGGTGAGAAAAAAAAAACCCTATTATGGCTATGTTGTGAGCTAGAAAACAAACAGTTGTTAGTTGTGAGACAAGCACAAGAGTAATCTAACATAAAATAATAATAAATAAGAAGTACACAAACAATTAAATACCAAGATTAATTGTAAGAATGGCATTCAAACACAAGAAATGGAGGGAAACAGTAATACTCATATATTAGTCCAATGGAAAAGCATAAAAGAGTGTAATATCACTTGGGAAGAGTGATTGGAAGCTAGTAGGATATAGCACTCTCCTTGGGATGGGTCATTTTTCTTCTTAAAAATTATTTTTAATCATGGTGAATTAAGAACACTTGACTCCTTGAGGAAGAAGTAGAAGAAAGCATGAAAACAAAATGGTAGATATGAGGGAGTGAGATTTATGGCCTCCAAGATCATTCTCCAGCATAACCTTGCAATTATTCTCTCTTTTTCAAATGCTATACCTATGGATTTCATTTATAGGCAAATTCTAAGCTCCAATGAAGAACTAGATCAAATGTGAATGCTCCTCACTTGAAATGGAATCGCAATGCTTGATGGGGACACTTGGGAAGCCAAAGCACTCAACATTGTTGAGTTAGACACTCAAATTCATCATGTTCATCAATGTGTAGATGTTTGAACCAATCCTATGATCCATTAATGCACCCCAAAAAATGAACTTCACATGCTTGAGAGGAATTGTGTAGGTATCAAAGGATATCCCATGTAAATCATGTGAATGATGAAGTGCAAAAGTCATAGAATTGAATAAAAAGGGTCTTATGTGTGGTTTTTTTAGTGCAATAATGTTTGTATAATAGCCATGAGGTAGTGTTGTGATGTTATTTTTTTCAAACTAATAATATTTTTGTATATTTGTTTTCGAAGTGTCACTTGTGAGAAAAATTAAGGTGATAATAGTTGATCCTTAATGTGTGAGGTTAGGAGCACCCATATATCCAAAATACACCATTGTTTATTCCCCATGTTCTTGTGTGTTTGTTGTTTAGAGAGAGAGATATTAATAAAAAATGAAGGACTTCCTGCGAATAAGTGATGAATGCCACCTACAAAACAATCAAAATTCATGATGGAGGTGATTTCTTTATACAAATGAGGAAGGAATTCCAATGCTTGTGAAAATTGTCAAAGTACATTACAATCGATGGAATGAACACTTAAGACCATATCAAAACACTGCGATATTTATGTATGAATATAGCTTCAATTACTAACAGAAGGTATTGTCAACTAAAGATCCTTTTGTGGAAACATTGTTTCCCACAAGAGAAAAAGTGGCAATGGAAAGTTTCTCATTAGGAGGGGCCCCATAACCTATAAAAATTCTCCTAAATGGAGTTTCCTACTTGAGGGATTCATTAGTCATATAAGTTTGGGTATCTTTGACTAGAAATAGGACATTGTAACCAACATAATATATGATCTCCCCTTATTTGATAATGTGTTGATGTTGAAAATAGGGGATCCTACTAAATCAGAGAGCAATAATAATTCTTCCCATGCATTCCATGATCAACTAGTGAAAATGATGAATAGGGATCAATGTACATAAAACCTACTTTATGCACTCCCTGGAAAGAGAAAAAAAAAATCAATGGGAGTGGGTAGCATAGAGTGAAGGACAAGGGATCCATCTAAATTATAAGGATCAATAAGTAGCTAATTGTAATGGATTGTGACTTTAGCAAGGATAAATGATATTTTCCCAATGAGTATGGGACTCGATACTTCCTTTGGTAGGAACATGAACGATGTTTGGCATAGACACCAATAACGATTGACTAAACATAACATAACTTGATGTTGAATTATAAAAAGGAATACTTATGTAGAGTGGGTATTAGGGTGACTATCTTGAATGGGTGAACCATGTGACTTTAGATAGAAAATATTGCCAACTGGTAACAACATCTCGGTGGGATCAAAATGTTCAGTACTAGGATATGGGAGATGTTGTAGGTGGTTGAGATCAATGTGTACATGGGTGACTCAGTGTAAATGTTCTGACCAAAGGTGACAAGGACTATTTCCAAGTATAGATATGTTGTTAGACTTTGGAATAGTATGGATATTGGTGTTTCCCTCATTTTGGTTATTTGAATTTTTTGGATGTTTGTTGTATTTATATTTTTATGAATGGATAAAATGATCTACATACATTACAGACAAGAAGAAGGGTGGCCTAAAATAACTATGATCAAATGATGGTTGTGTATGGTGAGAATAATGAAAATGGATAGGGGTGGGTCTCATTGGTGGTTTCATGCGTGATCGAATGGGATGCATATGATCTATCATTCATGGATGAGATGATAGGTTAATGGGATGTAGTTAAGCACCTAGCATAGAAATCCAACTCCTCATGAAAATGACTGCACCCTGTGAAATCCTTAACGAATCCATAAAGATTTTTTTGTGAACCAATGGGAATCTATAGGTTTTGTTTAGAATTTATTGTGAGTGAAAAATAGGAGTATTTTTACTCAAAAATGAAAACTATACAAACTCCCACACCCTTGGGGATAAAGAGGCATGGATGTAGTGTCATAGTTGGAGTGGACGATGACCCTTTCCCATGATTTTTAGAATTTTATGGTACATCTATAGGGTGACAAAAGGATAAAATCCAACGAGTATAGGGTTCACCTATACCTACTATTTCATTGAAGGAAATGTACCTAACATGGCACTAGTGGGCCCATACATGTTTTGGAGGATAAATGGTCGGGCTTGATGAGATACCTTCACACATAAAACTAACCACATAGCATCAGTACCTAAAAAAAATAGAACTGGTAGTGTAAAATGTGTAAAGAATGGATCTCCTAGTATTCTATACCTACTTGAAAAACATGGGGTAGGAAATGGGCTCATGGGTAAGTTGTTGATGGTGATAAATGAAGTGCATCAGATGAAATAGGACAAGGCAAGTATTTTGGTGATGTTGACAATGCAAAAAATAGGTCACCTAAGATCCTTAACAAGGATCTTGAATTTTAGAATGGTACCCTATAAATAGGATGCGGCCCACATTTCAAAATCATTTGAACTTTCAAGTTTGGTATCCACCTAGTTTACTCAAATCATTCTAGAACTTTTTTGTGGACAAACCAATTGTTCAAATATGATTATGCGGCTATCGAGTGAGAAGCCTTGACTTACTCTTCATTTTTTCCATTTCATTTATATTTTAGGGGCCTATACAACTCATCACACAAAGTGTCCTCATACACACAAGTTTTATTTACTTAAGGATAAAAATTACAACAAGACAAGTGAGGGATAAGGGCCAAAGTCCACATCACGTGAAATACAACATGGGTTTAAATAACCCAAAAACTAATAACTAAAAATACCGTTACTAAAACTGACTTGGACACCTCACATAATCACATGAGTGTGAAGGTGTCCCTTTTTACATTAATGTTTTCTAAAAAATTAATTAATCTAAACATTTTTGGATCATAAATTCTAACAATCCCCCCTTTAATCCAAAATTTCCTTAGATCGGATACCAAGTTCATTTCTAAACTTAGTGAATTCAATCATGTGATGTTTGGGGTAGCTTCAGGAAAACATCGTCCTGGATGTATCCATGGTACTTGGATCGATGGGTCATGGTGATTTTACCTATGGAGGATGATTATGGAACACTCACTGGTGTATGTGGTGCCCCTGGATGTAGCCTTTCTTGGTCATGTTGCTTGGTCAAGTGGTAGAAGAATTGGATGCTTGCATATCTACTCCTTGGTTCTAGGAGGCCCCAATATAGTCCTTCTTGGTCATGGTACTTGATCAAGTGGTATAGGACTTGGGTTTCCCATCACATGCCTACCTAACTCTAGTATTCGTTGTCATAGTAGAGTGGATTTGACTTTCCCATTCTCAGGGATTAGATACCCTTGTTGGAATGGTCAAGTCTACTCTAGTGTGGGTGCACACACACTAGATCTCTTTTGACATGGATGGACATGAATGTGAAGCAAGCTCATGGAAATCCTTCTTGGGGTATGAAGACTAAGTTTCTAGTTCCTGTTACGTACATAAATTATAATTAAAGAATAGTTGAGGGTATGTGCAAATAAATAAATATAAATAAGAGAAAATAATTAGTTAAAGATTAAAATGAAAAAAGATAAAGAAATAAAATACCATGCGCAAATACCATGATTTTATGAAACCATGGAGAAGCGAAGATATAATAATAAATTAAATATTAAAATGAAAAGATAAAGAAATAAAATACCATGGGAAAATACCATGGTTTTATGAAACCATGGGAGCGGCAATGATATAATAATTAATTAATTAAGCATCTAAATAAAGACTAAAAGGACATGTCTTTTACATTTGAAAAGGCATGATGAGACCTATTTAAAGGTCTGTGTATTATATTGTATTCATTCATTTTTGTATCAATCATTCATCCTTATATAAAACATTTAAAGTGTAACATATGGTTGAGTATTTCAGTGTATAATTATTTTATGAAGAATTTGCTGCATAAAATTCATAAGGGAAATAATTATCAGATATGAAAGTGGTAAAATCAACATGGTATCAGAGCAGCAAGGTTTTAGATCTCAATTTTGAATATATATCAGGATGACGCAGTCCTAAACAGTGTACCGGAATAGCGTTTTTTGCAACTATTAAGCTTTCATGGTTGAGTATCAGGGTCAAGATTGTGACCACACTCAGGATTGAAGATAGACATGACAATGTTATGAACTTGAGATCCTAGAAACCCATAATACAGTTCATCTTGGAAGAAAATGAGGTTAATGATTATGTAAGCAAAGTTATTCCTAAACCCGCAGATGATGATGGGAAAGCTAAGAAAAGGAAAAATGAATCTAAGGAAAAAAGGGTTCTGGTTGACTCGGTAAAAGATCACTTGATCCTACATATTGCACAATTGAAGACAAGTAAAGATGGTGCTTTGGAAGGTCTATTTGAAACCAATAATCCTAATAGAAAGTTAGCATTGATGAATAAACTCGGTGACATCAAGATGACAAAGTCAAATACCGTTGCTACATACTTTATTAAGATTATTCAAATAAGGGATTAGCTCATAGCTATCGGAGAAAATATTAATGATGAAGAGCGTGTCTCGTTAGCTCTCAATGGTATTCCCACTTCATGAGAACCTTTCATTCAAGGTGTTTTTGCTAGGGATGCACTACCATCACTTGATCGATTATGGATTGATTGTGTCCAAGAAGAAGGAAGAATTATGTCTCAAAGTGGTCCTCAAAAATCTCAGGATGAAGAAAATTTAGCCCTTGCAACTCAAGCAAGGAAATGGAAAGGAAGGAAATTTCCTTATAGAAAAGACAAAGGGAAAATACATGCTCCAGATCATGAACATAAGACAAAGGATCTCTCTCATATCATGTGCTATAACTGTCAGAAGTTTGGCCATTTTGCTAACAAATGTCCTGAGAAGAAAAGAAAAGGGAAGCAACATGCATATGTTGTTGAAGAAGAGGACCAAAGAATCACATTTTGAAGAGCTTTCTGATGGTATTAGGAAGGAGTACTACTTTATATCTGCTCTTCCAGGATCCATTACCAACAACAGTGAGATTTGGTAGGTAGATAGTGGCACTTTCAGACATATGATAGTATATCAGAGTACTCTCACAAATTTTTCAAAATCAAATTCTTCACTACATGTGGAACTTGGGGACGATTCCAAATATGAAGTGAAGGGTGTTGGATCTGATGAACACAATGGCACACTGAGAGGGGGGGTGAATCAGTGGGCCAGCACTTAAGACCAATTTCAACTTCTTCAATACTTAAACATATATATCATTCAACAATTTCACTTCAACACTTTCATCATTCACTAAGCTATACAACAGTAATCATCAAACTTAAACATGTCATTTATAACATCAATTCACACCATTAGAGACACGTCAAAATATAATCTTTGTAATCTTTTTATATTTCTTCAATCGGCTACAACTGTTAGGATTTACCATCTACAACTGATTGAGAAGCAACAACTTCTATTCCAAGACACAACTTGGTATTTTCTTAGATCCAACTAAGAAAAATAGTACAAGACCCAGCTTGTATTACATACAAACACTTGTCACATCATATTTCATCAATCTTCCCTTCTTAACACAGTCATGTCACCAATCTGTCCTCAAACATGTCTTCCAAATTCATGTCACCAATATGTCCTTAATCATGTCTTTAATCATTATTGCTGCCCTAAAGTATCATCAAATTGTCATCATATAAACATGTCCACAGTCATGTCCTCAATCTGTCCATGTCTTCAACAAGATCACCAAACTTCTGCCTCAATGATGCCTAAAAATTACAAAGATAAAATATTTCTTCACTGTTGCTCCTGTTGATCTACTGCTACCCCCCCGAAATTTTCCTCAGGCATCTCCTTACTGAAAAACAGAGCTCCTTCCTTTCTCCATCGAATTCCACATTAGAATGAGGCGGATGGCCTTTATTTATAATCTTCTTCTCCGTAACTTATGCTAGGCCGACATGTCAATTTCATTTTTATTTTTTCATTAAAAGGAATAAACCAAATAAGATTTAATTTAGGTGGCCGACTTCATTACATTATTTCCATATTATCCTCATCAAATATATATATATATAATCTTCTTTGCCACATCATCATTATGGGTTTGTCACCCCTTCCGAATGCCCGCAAGTGTGCTTCGAAATTCCCGCAAGAAGCTTCCAAGAGATGCTCACGGGGTCCTCCAACAGATGCCCGCAAGGGCCCCTTTTACATGCCTGCAAGGGATTCTCTAAGTGTCAAACTATGATGCCTGCATAGCTCAATAAGATTTCCACATGGGCCTTTTCTCATATGTCCACGAGCTTCATAATTGTTCCCGTAAGGGGCTCCTTCCATGCCCACAGCTAATTCATCATATGCCCACAAGGGCTCTTTCTTCATGACCGCAGCTACTTAGAATATGCCAATATGGGTTCCTTTGACATGCCATACTGTGATTCCCGCAAGGGCCTTCATAAATGCTCGTAAGGGCTTATAGAAATTCCCGCAAGGGCCTCTAAGGATGTCCACAAGGGGATCCTTCTTCATGCTCGTGTTGCTCCAAGAGATGCCCGCATTGATCCTTTGAAATGCACACAAGGGGTCTTAAAGGATGCCCGTAAGGTATCTAGATATGCCCTTAAGAGTCTCCACAATATGCCTACAAGGGCATATAGAATATTCCTGCAAGGGAATATAGAAATGCCCGCAACACTCCATAAAATATGCCCGCATATGTACTTTCTGTGATGTCCATAATGTGTCCTTCAAATGCCCGCATGAATTCCCGCAAGGGCTATTTTGGATTCCCGCAAGCTGTCCATGTCATTTACTTTTTTAATTCCTTAGGCATTACCTTTCCATATCATCATGTCTTTGTTCTTTTTCATTAACCTTTGTCTTTTCTTGGTCCTCCATGTCATTTGTCTTTTTCCATGTCATCAACCTTTCTCCATATGCCCGCAAGATGTCCTTCCACTTCCTTGTCATTCATTGTCCTTGTCCTTCATCCAGCTTTCCTTTGTCTTCCATGTCATTGTCCTTTTTCCATCTTGCTTGACCTTTTCCATTTCTTATTCCATGCTTGCTTGACCTTTTCTATGTCTTCAACACTTGTCATCAATCAACACTTGTCATGTCATTATCCTTTGTCATTAATGTGTTGTCATCAATGACAACTATGCTCATCAATATCCCCCTTTGTCATTGATGGAAAGCTCCTCAAATTTTCTCTCCCCCTTTGACATTAATGACAAAGGGATAATCACCTAGCCATTAAAAGATTCACAATGCCCAAAAACTTGTATTCATGAAATCATGCTAAAGGGTTTGCTCCCATGTCAACTTTTTCATTGGTCGATCTCCCCCTTTAACTAAGCTTGGTATTGTTTCTTGGAGATCATCCTTGTACCTTTTCACTTTCCATCTTCAATTTTTCATAAGTATATATACTCCCCCTATCAACATGTCATTGTAACCATGATCCACAAGTTCTGCTCTCCAAACTTCATGTCATTCCTTGCCAAGTTGTGGTCATGTAATGTTCTTCTCTACCTGCAATACATACATGTTATGACCTGTCTTTCATGGTTATCACATTCATATTGTTTTCATTGATAATTGCACATAAAGAAAAATTAGACTTTCTCCCCTTATCAAGAAAATCATTGTTGTCACCGATAACTCAGATTGTCATCATCATCAAACTCCTTTTCAAATCAGGATGAAAAATATTCTCTTCAAAGTATATTTCTGCAGTTGTCTTAAAAGATTTCAATCTCCCCCTATCAACATGTTGAATTGTATCAATTATGTCTTACCAAATTTAATCCTTTCCTTGCATTATCTTTCCTTCTATCAATTTTTGCAAACATGTTCCTAGGATGTGTTTCTTTGTTTGGAGTAGTCATCAACATCCCTTGAGTTCATCCTCCAATATGTCCAACTTGTCTTGACATGTATACAGCTGTTGAAAAGCTTCACTTGTATTTGCATTGTTGCCTTGTATACCCAGAATTGTCTTCTTTATTATCTACGCATTATTTAAGAGATTATAGACTCGAACAAGTATTCCTTGTACCCTTGGCCTTGAGGATTGTACATGGATAATCTTTTGTTGTTGCAAATATTGTTTCTCAACCACAGACCCCTCTTTGTTTCTTTTGTTGTCTCACTATCATATTCAACTGTCACAATGTGGTCTCAAAGTTACTTCAAATCTGTTGTGTAATATTCAACAAAGTAGTCCTATCAATCAATCATGCGTTTGTACTCAGGTAGAATTCTCATGTATCTGCAACCATGTTTCTTCATTGTAGGGTTTTAACCTTGATTTTGACCAAAACCTTTCAAAATATACATCCTCTGTAATATTCAAACAATCATCTCAGCAACAATTCCTCCTGCATGATTTCTCTTTGTCCATACCCAGAGCTTATTTAGTCTTTCATATTCTTGCTTGAATCCTCTACTTGCAATATTTCCCGCGTTCAGAAATACAATATATCCCAAACACAAGCAAATCCTCTCCTACTATTCTTCTCTATGAACTCATCTCATCCACTCTCTCGCCAATTGTTAATTTGAAACTTACTTCTTTTGCTCAACAAACTTGTTCAAACAATGCCAATATTTCTCAGGATGCCTTCTTGCTTGGATTCGGAAACATACTCATGCATGGATTCAGACTCATGTAAGGCAATCTCTTTAGCAATACCTTGGGTATTAACTGTATTTTCTTCATGTCTGTCATCTGCCTCACATTTCCCATATCATCTACTTCCTTCTTATTTAGATAACCTATTGTTCTACAATATTGTCCTCTACCAAATCATTCTCAAGCAAAGTAGCAACACATGTAGCCATTTTAGTGCAAATAGTATCCTCATTGTGAATACCCTTGTGTTTGGCCTCTTCAATTTCTCGGGTCTCCTTTTGGGCACTTACTGCTCCCCCTATCAGTATGCATATTTATATTCCATTGTAATCAAGATCCTTGGACCTATTTGTTCACTTGGAGCACCAACATCTACCCTTGAGTCCATCCTCCATATTAATGAACTCAAGATATGCCAAGGTCTTTGAAGGACCTCAAACATGGCTTGCCATATGGAAGCCATATACTCTGCTATGATTAGCTTTATTTACATTCAGCAAAATATTATTTCTCATCCATACCTGAGAATGTCCTTGGCTGTGATCATTTGTCTTTTGGTCATTATTCTTCTTCCAAGATTCATCTACTATCCTTGTTGATGGATATGAAAAACTTCTCATGGATTGTCTTCTTGGACTTGCACATACTTGGATTTATGACCAACACCACCACAAATGAAGCATCTCAAAGTGTGACACTTTACAAAAACATGTCCAATTTGGTCACATGTCCAACTTCTAATTGTGTCACTTCGACTTCCAGCACTTCTTCTTCCATGGAAAGTACATTCCATAGCCTTGTGACCAAATCCATTACAAGAATAGCAATAACCATTAAATCTACTATCATACCTCAGTGCTTGATTCCATCTTGAAGTTGTCTCACTTCTGAATAATTTGCTTTGAGGAGTGGGACCAACTTCTTGATGCATTCTTTATATTTTGAAATCATCTATGTTTTGTACAGGTTCTTGGCAAGGAGCTTTGCTTTCATCTTTGGAGAATGATGGACCTGCTTGAGGAGTCTTGGGGGACCAAGTGCCACCTTCTGATTTTTATTCTTCTTTCTTGTACCCTAGACCAGATGTGTCAAATGGAGACCTTTGATAATTCATAATTTCATCCAAAATGGTTGAACTATTGTTGAACTTCACATGAGCATTTGAATTTTCAATCTTCTTTCTGATATCAAAAACTTCCATCTCAATCTTTTGTTTTGTCTTCTCTTTTTCTTCGAGTTGAAGCTTCAATATTTCTTTTATTCTTTTGGCTTCTTCCAGGTAAGTCTTCAAATTGATATTTCCCCTTCTTGTTTCTTCAATTTCTTTAGGGTCTTTTCCAGTATCTTCTTGATATTTTGTTAATTCAGTCTTCAATCTTCTAACTTCATTATTATGATCTTCTAGCTCATCTTGTAAATCTTTGTTCTTGAGTTTCAATCTCATGAGCAATGCATTTATCTCCTTTTTGTATTTTTCAAATGACCCCAAATATTCTTCTTAAGTCTCGGATTGAATTTGAGATCAATATCCAATAGGGCACATGCAAATGCATTATTGACTTTCAACAAGTCTTCATTTTCATCCTCTGTAAGTGGAATTTCACCATTATCACATTCAGAATTATCACTAACAGAAGAGTCCTTACCTTCACTTGCATCTGAAGCTTGTCCCTCATTTTCTACTTGCTTTTCATATTTAGAGGGCTTCACTTATGTGTCTCTATTTCTCCTTTGATACTCACCTTCCAGCTTGAACCAAAGATCTTTGGCAAAGGTGTATTCTCTTACACTTTCTTTGATAGGGATTGCGAGTCCATCCATTAAAAACTTCAAGGCAATATTATTATCTTTCTTGGTTGTTGTCTTTGTTTTCTTATTTGTCTGGACAGGTGGATTAACCACAATTTCCCAAACACCAAACCTCTTCAAGTAAGATTTCATCTTACTTCTTCAACCAAAGTAATCTAATATTTCAAAAACTGGAACTTATGATGGTCCTTACATTTGTTTCCACAAATCTCCTTCAATCTAGTTAGGCTTGTGATGAAGGTCTAGCTCTGAAACCAATTGATGAACACAATGGCACACTGAGAGGGGAGGGTGAATCAGTGGGCCAGCACTTAAGACCAATTTCAACTTCTTCAATACTTAAACATGTATAGCATTCAACAATTTCACTTCAACACTTTCATCATTCACTAAGCTATACAACAGTAATCATCAAACTTAAACATGTCATTCATAACATCAATTCACACCATTAGAGACACATCAAAATATAAGCTTTGTAATCTTTTTATATTTCTTCAATCGGCTACAACCGTTAGGATTTACCAGCTACAACTTATTGAGAAGCAACAACTTCTATTCCAAGACACAGCTTGGTCTTTTCTTAGATCCAACTAAGAAAAATAGTACAAGACCCATCTTGTATACATACAAACACTTGTCACATCATATTTCATCAATTTTCCCTTCATAACACATTCATGTCACCAATCTGTCCTCAAACATGTCTTCCACAGTCATGTCACCAATCTGTCATCAATCATGTCTTTAATCATTATTGCTTCCCTAAAGTATCATCAAATTGTCATCATATAAACATGTCCACAGTCATGTCCTCAATTTTTCCATGTCTTCAACAAGATCACCAAACTACTACCTCAATGATGCCTGAAAATTACAAAGATAAAATATTTCTTCACTGCTGCTCCTGTTGATCTGCTGCTACCCCCGGAAATTTTCCTCAGGCATCTCCTCAACGAAAAACAAAGCTCCTTCCTTTCTCCACTAATTTCCACACTCCCAATTCCACCTTAGAATGAGGTGGATGGCCTTTATTTATACTCTTCTTATCCATAACTTATGCTAGGCCGACATGTTAATTTCATTTTTATTTTATCATTAAAAGGAATAAACCAAATAAGATTTAATTTAGGTTTCTGAATTCATTACATTATTTCCATATTATCCTCATCAAATATATTTATATTTTAATATTCTTCGCCACATCATCATCGTGGGTTTTTCACCCATTCATAATTCCCACAAGTGTGCTTTCAAATGCCTGCAAGAAGCTTCCAAGAGATGCCTGCAGGGTCCTCCAACAAATGCCCGCAAGGGCTTCTCCAAGTGCCAACTTTGATTCCCGCATAGCTCAATAAGATGCTCGCATGGGCCTTTTCTCATATTTCCAGGAGCTTCATAATTATGCTCACAAGGGGCTCCTTCCATGCCCGCAGCTACTTCATCATATGCCCGCAAGGGCTCTTTATTCATGACTGCAGCTACTTAGAATATGCCTGTATGGGATCCTTTGACATGCCAGACTGTGATTCCCGCAAGGGCCTTCATAAATGCCCGCAAGGGATTATAGAAATTCCTACAAGGGCCTCTATGGATGCCTGCAAGGGGATCCTTCTTCATACCCATGTTGCTCCAATATATTCCCACATTGATCCTTTGAAATTCCTGCAAGGGGTCTTAAATAATTCCCACAAGGGCTCCTAGATATGCCCTTAAGAGGCTCCACAATATGCCCACAAGGGAATATAGAATATGCCCGCAATGGCATATAGAAATTCCCGCAACACTCCATAAAAGATGTCCGCGGATGTGCTTTATATGATGCCCGCAATGTGTCCTTCAAATGCCCGCAGGCATGCCCGAAAGGGCTATTTTGGATGCCCGCAAGTTTTTGTCACTCCTTATACATTACCTTTCCATATCATCATGTCTTTGTTCTTTTTCATTAACCTTTGTCTTGTCTTGGTCCTCCATGTCATTTGTCGTTTTCCATGTCATCAACCTTTCTCCATATGCCCGTAAGATTTCCTTCCATGTCTTCAACACTTGTCATGTCATTGTCTTATGTCATTAATGTGTTGTCATCAATGAAAACTATGCTCGTCAGGATCTACATCCTTCCAATTGGATTCAGGAGACACTCTGCATATCAATGACATATTGTTTGTACCAAGACTAAAGAAGAACCTCCTATCTATTTCAGTCATGGAGGACAAAGGCTTTAGAGTTGTCTTTGTGGGTGGTCGGGTGCCGGTATGGCATAAGGACTCAAGCATAGATTCAGCTAAAGTGATTGGTGTCTAAGAGGGAAGCTTGTATAGGTTTACATGATTCCCAGTTCAAGCAATGATCCATGATTAGTAGGTTTCAAGAGATTCCATGATGGAGTATCAGTCCATCATGAAGAATGATGCGTGGAAGATTGTTCTGAGACTTGAGGGGAAGTCTATGGTGACTTCCAAGTGGATCTACAAGATCAAGCATACGGCAAATGGTAGGATTGAGAAACACAAAGCAATTTTTGTGGCCCGGGGATTCTCTCATAAAGAGGGAGTGGACTACAAGGAGGCGTTTTCAACAGTGGCCAAGTACACTACTATCAGAACTATCATTTCACTTGCTTCAATGATGGATTGGAGATTACATCAGATGGATGTAAAGACCACGTTTCTCAATGGTAAAATTGAGAAAGAGGTGTACATAGAGCAACCTATGGGATTTTTTATGCATAGGAAGGAGTCCCATGTTTGCAAATTGAATAAAGCACTATATGGACTCAAGCAAGAACCCAGGGTCTAGTGTGGCAGTGTGGCAGAGATCGATGAGATCTTCCTCGGTCAGGGGAAGTATCCAGTTGATATCCTAAGGAGATTCAGTATGATGGAATACAAGTCCATGACTACACTAATGGTGAAAAATCTAATGAAGCTGGGTAATTCTGCTTCAAATTTAGATTTGGTGGATCCCACTATGTACAAGAATCTTATTTGATCATTGATGCAGCTGGTTAACACCAGGCCAAATACTTTCTTTGCAGTAAATACCTTGAGCCATTTCATGGCCTAGCTGAGGCAGTTGCATTGGGTGGCAGCAAATCATGTTTTGAGGTACCTGCGTGGTACACTTGGATATGGTCTCAAATATATCTCGGGTGGTGATGTGTGGTTGTATGGTTGTATAGATTCTAACTAGGGAGGCAATGTGGTAGACATAAAGAGAACCTATGGGTGTTACTTCAGCTTGGGATTAACCATGGTGTCTTGGTTTATCCAGAAGCAAAATTTTATAGCACTAAGTACAACATATGCAGAGTATATTGCATCCAATGATGCAAGTCATGAAGTGGTGTGGCTTCAGAAGTTACTTGTTGGACTATTTGATCAAATGTTGGAAACTACCTTGATATACTGTGATAATCAAAGTTGTATCAATCTTTCAGAAAATCCAGTCTTCCATGACAAGTCGAAACATATTGCGATTATATATCACTTCATCTGAGACAGAGTGCAAAAGGGAGCAATTCAACTCCAGCACATATCCACATATGAATAGATTGCATACATTATGACCAAGCCTCTATCCAAGGAAACGTTTGTGTACTTCAGAGACAAGCTTGGTGTGGTGGAGAATGTCTCGCTCACTGAGAGGGAGTGTTGATTTTTGGGGAAACTTTGGACAGACATCCTCCTAGATGTAGCCATGGTGCTTGGCTCTATGGGTCATGGTGATTTGGCCTATGGAATATGATGGTGGTTCACCCACTGGTGTATGTGAGGCCCCTATATGTAGCCTTTCTTAGTCATGGTGCTTGGCCAAGTTGTAGAAGGCTTGGATGCTTACAAATCTACTAACTGGTTCTAATAGGCCCTGGTATAGTCCTTCTTGATCATGGTAATTGATCGAGTGGTATAGGACTTGGGTTTCCCATCACATGCCTACTTGGATCTAGTATTCCTTGTCATAGTAGAGTGGATTTGACGTGCCCATTCTCAGGGATTAGCTACCCATTTTGGAATGGTCAATTCTACTCTAGTGTGGGTGCACACACACTAGATCTCTTCTCACATGAATGGATGTGCATGTTAAGGAAGCTCATGGAAATCCTTCATGGGGTATGAAGACTAAGTTTATAGATAATGTTACATACATAAATGACAATTAAAGAATAGTTGAGGGTATGTGCAAATAAATAAACATAAATAAGAGAAAATAATGAGTTAAACAATAAAATGAAAAAGATAAAGAAATAAAATACCATGGTTTTATGAAACCATGGAGAAGCAATGATATAATAATAAATTAAATATCAAAATGAAAATATAAAAAAAAAAAAAAATACCATGGGAAAATACCATGGTTTTATGAAACCATGGGAGAGGTGATGATATAATAATTAATTAATTAAACATCTAAATAAAGAGTAAAAGGACGTGTCTTTTACATTTGAAAAGGCATGACGAGACCTATTTTGTCCATGTATTGTATTGTATTCATTCATTTTTTTATCAATCATTCATCTTTATATAAAACATTTAAGGTGTAACATATGGTTGAATCTTTCATTGTATAATTATTTTATGAAGAATCTACTACATAAAATTCATAAGGGAAATAATTATAAAATCTAAAAGTGGTAAAATCAACAAATCCTTCCAAGATATTTGGTGAAAATATCCACAGTTTGATCTTATGTGGACAATAATTTGGCTTGATGATTTCCTTTGACAAGAGCTCGAATGGAATGATACTTAGTATCAACATGTATGTTTTTTCTTTGAAAGAAAAACTAGATTGTAAGCTAACTTGACAAATGATTGACTATCGATGAATAATGAAGTAGCTTCCTTTTGGACAACTTTAAGATCCTATAAAATCCTTCATAGCCAAACTATTTCACAAGTTGCTTCCTAAGCTTAGATATATGTTGCTTCGCTGTAGAATTTGCAATTGTGCCCTATTTTTTACAACTCCATGACACAGCAGTTGATCGCATACTCATTAAATAACCCAAAGTAGATGCACTATCATCAACATCTCTATCAAAATATGCATCTAAGTAACCAACAAGCCTCAAAAATTTGTTGCTTTTAAATTCAAGTCAAAAATATTTTGTTCCTCAAAGATACCATAGTACCCTTTTTGTTGCATTCCAATAACTTTCTCTGGGTTCCTACATATATTGGAAATAATGATGACTTAAAAAGACAAATCTAGTCGAGTATTAGTCAGGTAGATTAATCTTCCAATTAATTGTCGATACATGGTACTATTGACTAGTTCCCCCCCTTAGAAATTTTTAATTTTTGCTCCATGGGGGTGATGGTTCGCTTGCATTCCTCCATTCCAAACTTCTTCAATAATTCAGAAACATACTTAGTTTGAGAAATAAATGTGCTTCTTTCTCATTGAATAACTTCAATTCCAAGATAGTGATGAAGGAAACCCAAGGTTGTCATTTAAAATCTATTTGAAGTCCTTGCTTCACTTGAAAAATGTGATTATCATTATTACTTGTTATCAACAAATAATCAACATACATAACCAAAATGATTAAGTTGTTTTCCTGGATTCGAACATACAAAGTGCCATATGACTTATTGTGGAGAAAACCAGCTTTTTGTAAATAGGCATCCATTTTAGCATACCAAGCTCTAGGAGCTTGGTTTAACCCATGCAATGCCTTAAACATTTTACATACCTTCCTTTATTTTCCTAGAATCTCAAAACCAGGAGGTTGAGCCAGATATACATCCTCCTATAAATCACCATTTAGAAATGCACTCTTCACATCCATTCGGTGTACTTTCCATTCATTATGTGCATCCAAAGCTAGCACAACCCTTAGAGTATTATGTTGGAGCGAAGGTTTCTTCATAATCGGTCCCTTCTTTCTGAGCAAACCCCTTTTCCACCAATCTATCCTTGTACTTATCAACTTCATTGTTTGCCTTATATTTAATTCTATAAACCCACTTACAATCAATGGTTTTTACATCCTTTGGACACTCAATGATTTTCCAAGTCTGATTTTAATTATTGCATCATATTCACATTGCATCGCTACCCTCCATTCACCATGTTCAACTAACTCTGCAAAAGTGGATGGCTCAATAGAAAAAAGAGCAAACTTTTGTGAATCCAAATTCCATTGATTCATTTCAGAACTTCTTGTACTTGTTTTATGTTTCTCTTCATACTTAACTTCCTTAAGTAACTTAGTTTCCCATTTTGGCGTCTTGTGTGTAACTTGAGGCGGTGAGGAAGTACCTTCCATAGAACTATTATCAATGTTCACTTGAGTTGAATCTTCTAAGTTAACTTGTGAAGAGTTTGTTGAATCTTCATCCTCAACCTATTTGATTGAATTCCAAGTCATGTCAAACCATTGATCATCCCTTGGTTTGATTAAGTGTTGTGTTCATTGTTGTTCCTTAGTTACTTTTTCCTCTAAGTGACTAAATAGTTTCTCGATTTCTTCTGCACTTAGACTTTCTGTTTCATCAAAAACATCTCTGCTAACAATCAATTTTCCATCAGATAAAATTTTCTACCCCTTTTATATTCAAAATACCCAATCAAAATGCATTTCAGACTTCTAGAATCTAACTTTGTTCACTTTTCTTTTGGAACAAGGGCATAAAAAACTGAACTAAAAACTCTAAGATGTTGAATCATAGGTTTGAATCCATACCATCCCTCATAAGGAGTAATTCCATCTAGAGATGTACAGGGAGATCAATTTCTCAAGTAAATTGTTGTATGTACTACCTCATCCCAATAACTTGAACTTAACCATTTGAAGGATAGCATTTCCTTTGCCATACCCAATAATGCAGGTGTATTCATTATGTTACTCCATTTTTTTGTGGAGTATAGAAGTTAGTCATTTGCCTCTTAATTCCTTTTTCTTGGCAATATGTTAAGAATTCATTAAATGAGAACTCGGCACAATTATCAGTTCTCAAAGTGGAAATTTTCTCCTTAGTTGCAATTTAAACCAAATTATGAAAAGACTAAAAATTTGCAAATGCATATGATTTCTCCTTCAAAAAGTACACCAAAACCATCCTGCTAAACTCGTAAATGAACAGTAAAAAATACTTTCATCCACCAAGTGAAGTGTCCAAAGGTCAACAAATATTACTATGAACAAGTTGCAATCTCCTAGTTTCCCTCCAAGTACTTTTGAGAAATGATAACCTTCTCTATTTTCCATAAATGCAAGCTTGACATCTTGCATTTTCCTTCTGAAATGTGGGAGACCCCTTTACCATTCCTTGTTGTTGAAGTTGAACAAGACTATTAACATTCAAGTGACCAAAACAAATGTGCCAATTTGATGGGTATAATACTAGTCTCAACCGAATGTGCCAGTTTCTACTATCTTCTATATTCACGTATTGCATCAATGAATGAATATTTTTCCTTACAATCTTGTCAAAAGAAACTCTGCAATCAGAGGCATAATGTCCAATATTATGACATCAAAGACAAGTTACCTGGTTCTTTCCTCTTCCTCTTCCATTTTATTATGAATGTTGATTTTCTTCTTCTTTTGAACTGTTCTTATTCCAAGGCATATCACCTCTACCTCTACCACTTTCTCAGCCTCTTCCTCTGGCACATCCCTGACTGCAACCCTGATTTGAAAACTAAAATGAATTGTGTTGATGTTCATTCCCTTTCTAACCATTACCTTTGGTAGGATAAACATGTTTTCATGTAGATTGTTTGCATGTGCTAGCAACCAATACATCCTCTCCAGATTGCTTTGTATTACCAAAATTTTTATCATGATTAGCTAGCAACTCACTAAGTCTGTCAAAAGTTATATTGTCCAACTTATCTATACTTTGTAATGTTTCCAAAAAAAGTTTGTATAATTCTGGCAAACCTGCTATCAAAATTGTAACCATCAAATTGTCTTCAATTTTACCAAAACCAACCTTGGTAATTTCTTGTCTGATATTTTTAAGTTTTGAAATGTATTCCATGGCATCTCCTCCCCGAGTCAATTTTAATTGAAGATCAATTTTTCCAGCCTCGAGCTGTGAATCAAACAAATATCTGGGTGTTTTCCAAGTTGTCTAAGCATCACCAAAAATTTCATTGTGCACAAAAACATCATCTAAAACAGTGCTTCGGATGAGTGCTAATGCATTCTCATCTTTCAACTCTGATTTTGCTAATTGATCAACATCAATAGATTTGGTGGGTTGTGTATTACCAATGCCCTTTCACAATTCATTATAAATAAGTATGCTTTGAATATGCCTACACCACACTTTGTAATTCTTTGAACCCTCCAACTTGTCGAAACCATTAAAGAGACTAATAACTTTAGACATTGTAATAGTGATGAAGCATTTTGACACATTCAATTATACCTTAGGTGATCAAAAAACAATGATAGAACAGAACAAGATATGTACCTTATCACTCCAAAAAAGCAACAAAATAAATCTTATATCTCCAAAAGATAATGATTGACACCTTATTTCACCACCAGATAATAAAGAAACTCAGTATATCACAAAAAATCATGCACCACAAAAAAATGTTTGCCTTATTTAAATATTGCACCATCAAAAACTAAACCATAAGAGAAAAACCACCATAAAAAGAAGAAAACCATGCATGGAATACTCGACACTCAGTAAAAGATCTATAAAAACTTGACATTGACCCACTTATAATCTAGTAAAAAGTAATTGATTGAAATTTATTGTGCTCTAATTAATTCTTATAAATACAATTTGATAATTGTTACACTGTGAGGAAATAAAATACATCAAATTCCTAAAAAAAAATGGTTATCAAGCTTCTTATTACTCCAAGACAAGAAGGGCCAAAAAAATTCTTGAGTATCTCAGCTTTTAAAAATAAATAATACTCCTCACATTTAAAATGGAGTGGGCAAAATAAAACGAAACTTTTTAAACTTAATGCATGTGAAATATCAAAATTAAGCTTTTCTTCAATAAAGCTTTTGATACGTTGTTGTGGCTTGCAAATGATTTGAAGATCCTAAAGCGAGTTGTTTAAAATTGCTACAATTTCATTCAGAGAAAATTGTTTTTTAATATGAAACAGTATTAATTTTTATAATTTGGATATTTTGAGGTTTTTTTAAGGTACTGAATTCATCTAGATGTTTAGAAAAATGATTTAATCAACACAAATAATCAGATATTTAAATTTCATATGGCTAAATTCCAACCAAATTTTCACCAAACAAATAAAATCATTGCACTTTTAGACGGCTTCATATCAAATTACCTCGCTACTATTCTCAAATATCTAGTGGCCGAGAAAAAAAATTTAATGCATTCATCGACAGAGTTGTAGACCGTCCAATTTTCACTTGACTAAGTTGTATATCGTCGGCTTCGACTTACCGAACCCTTCGACGTCACAAACTGGACTGCTCACAACACCGAACCTTCACAAGCTTTCTCACAGGAATATCAACGACCGCTGCAACTGATTCATGTATATAAACGACCGTTGAAACTGTGGCAACATAATTTTGTGCTTCGACGCTCCCCTAACTCTGTGGAACGCAGACTTTGATCTTCTGCTAGTTGACATACTCACTAAAGTTGAGCTGCGAATTACGTCGACGTGGAGGGTCTTACAAATCTTACAAACAATCCAAATGATCCATGCAAGAGGAAACTAGACATTACAAAGGCAATGACACTTCTTGGATGGGAGCACTAGGTTACATTACAGGAATGGCTACAACTTATGGCTTTTATGAGTGGCTGGGAGTTTCTAAAGAGTGACTGGTTTCTAGGAGTCCAAAGTACAACCAATACAAAATAAATTAAGTGACTGGTTTGGGATGGTCACGCAATAGCATTTCATGATTGTTTGGTGGGTAGCTACAGTGAACATAAATTAAGAGCCAATAGGCAAGAAATTGAGAAGGGGCATTTGCATGACCATAGATCAGCTACCCTACAAATCTAAGGGAGGAAGAGGTCCCAAATAGAAACCAATAATTGGTTCACTATATTGATTTTAAAAATGACAATTGGTTGATTAAATTAATAAAATATCATAGGACATGTACATACAAGCAAGGGAAACCCTTTTAAGAGTAATGATGCAAAAAACCTATCAAAACCCTAACTTTAAGATTTGAGTTGCTTAGACTCAATATACATGAGCTATTTTGTATGTATACTTATGATTTCACATAAATGTTATATTTGTAAAACTGTCATTTTTATATAATAAGGGCAAGCAAGGGAAACCCTTTTAAGGGTAATGATGTAAAAACCCTAACTTTAAGATTTGAGTTGCTTATAAAGTCAATAATCCCTTATTACATAAAAATGACAGTTTTACAAATATAACATTTATGTGAAATCATGAGTATACATACAAAATAGCTCATGTATATTGAGTCTAATATGTGTCAAGTGATATAAGCCAAATGCACCCATTGATTGTGTTTTGAAGAGGCGTACCACTCAATAGGGAGCCACCTAGAACTTTCTCAACCAACACTACTCACTCAAATCAATCACAAATATCTAAGGATTAATCGCATCAAGTTTGCGACCGAAAGAGTGAAAGAAGGCATATTTGGCCACCTTTTGAACAAAGGAATAATAATTTTCCCTAGTGGGATCCTCCCTAAGGGTGTAATAAGGGCCTATGATCCCTTTAGAGTTAAGAATAAGATAAGTATGGTGGTCATTTAATGTAGTATAGGTCCATAATGTTAGTTATTATTAAATAAGGCTCATTGGATAGTTATTATTGAATAAATGCAATGACACTTTGTTAAAGAAAGCCCACTAGGTAATTAGAATTTGGATATGGTTGGTATTTTTTAACTTTCTATAAACAAGGATGGAGTCCTCGTTATAAATCAGGGATTGGAATATATAGTATTGGATCTTAGTTCATCGGGAGGTTTCCCCCTCAAAGAAGTAAGTGAACAAGGGCCTGTCCTTTCATAAAAGCGACATTGTATGGCATAAACTTACCTTAATGGTTTTCTATTGATGAAGTCTAAGGGTTTTCTTGAATACTTGGTTTATGAACATTTTATATGCCAAGTAACATTACATTCCCATTGTAGCACTTGAAATCTCAAACACTTAAAAAACTTTTATGTCAAGCAATGATGGGTCAAAGGCTTGATGGTTGTAGAAGTGAAATTGATTAGTACTTGTTTAGAACCAACCCCTATCAATCAAATGAAGGAGTTGCATGCCTAAAGTAGGGAGATACATACTAGGAATGCAGCTCCTTGACCATTCCTTGCTTCAAAGGAATGGCAAGGACCATCATTCAAGCACTTCAAAGTGTTTGTATCTCATGAATGGGCTCACATGGATTCCAATAGAAGAAGGTGTACACCAAATTTTGTAGGGATCTTCGCACATCCCTTCATCGAGAAGCAGTTCACCAAGATACTACATGCTTTGAAATGGAAGGCTCCTTCTGAGTAGGTTAACCTTCTCTTTTTTACATTCTATTTTATGGTGGGGTTTGGGGGGGGGGGAGGGGGGGTTCCCATGTGGTTTTTCCCTCTTACTATTTTTCATAGAATATTGTGTGCATGGGTACCTAATAAGGTTGTAAATTGTTGAGACCAATTTTTCATTTTTATTTTCACCTAGTTAGGCTTATAAGGTGTGTTAGAGAAAAAAACCCTCTACCTGGTTACCTAGACCATGACTTGATGACTCTAGTAGGACAAACCCCATCCAAATTGACCACTTGAGTCACCCTTGAGATGCATTTCTAGATTTGGCGGTGCATTCCTTGATTTGGGGGTGCGTTCCCTGATTTGGGGAGCTTTTCCTCGAGTTTAGGAGTGACTGGGTCAGTAACTAGTTGAGGACTAGATGCACTCCACTAGTCTAGGTCCTAAATGACCCTAACTAAACCTCTCCAATCATTAGTACCAAAATTGAGATATTTTAGCGATTTGCATGCACATAGAATCAGTTGCATGTACATCACTTAGTCAGAACTAGTGACTGTGGATCCTTGGGTCAGTGTAACTCACCTTGTAGATTGTACATGGTTAATTGAGGGTATTTGGCTCTAGTTAAGCCTCACTAGCACGTCATGCATTGCTTGAGCAATTCGAAATGCTTCCTACCCTAATTCAAATTGCCTTGCCTATTTATCGTAACTCTCTTCATCAATTGAGGCTCAATGATATACCATTCTCTCTTATTATATGTTCTCGCTTTTTGTGTGATGATTAATGTTACTACATTTGTGACATGAATAGTCGATTATTGATTTCTTTTTCACAGTATATCTTTCTTATATTAGTGCTTAGATTTATATGCTCAAAATCTACATATACAAATTGATCTATTTAGTTTGTTGCCATGCATTAAACATATGTTATACACATCTATCTTTATACAAACATCTTTTATTGAACTTGAGTATAAATTTATAATACTAAAACTAATATTTATTTTTCACATACTAATTGCATTATCACATTTATCATTGAAATGACCATAATGATGAATTTAAGGTAAATAATAATTACAATAACAACCTTAAACACACTTTTTAAGACACTAGTATTATCACTGAAATGACCATAATGAATTTAAGGTAAATAATAATTACATTAACAACCTTAAACACACTTTTTAAGACACTAATACTAATGTAGTGTAGAACACTTGATTTAGTACCTATTCTAGGGACTTATTAAGAATGGAACTTGCTTTAAGGGTTTAGTAATAAGTCTTATCAAAATGGTATTAATTAGAAATGAGAACTATAATTTGGTAAAGGGCATAATGCTAAGAACTTATTTACTAACCTTAAAAAAAAAGATAAAGTGGAGTACAACACTAAAGTTTAGTGACAAAGACAAAGCATTACCATGTTAATGATCTTGGTTCAAATCTTGATGAACATAAAACCTTAAAATAATGTTTGGTCAAGTTTTGATGTCTCCTCGAAATGGTGTTAAGACCCCAAGACCTCATAGATCAAAAGAATTGTTTACCTAGTAATAAGATCAAGTATAATGACATTTTATCTATATATAATTGTGATACAAATTCAAATATATTATACGAACATTATATATATATATATAGATATAGATATATATAATTAATTAATTGTGATACAAATTCAAATATATTATATGAACATTATAGATATGATAAGTCACCCTTATTACTGATCTTACTTTTTTCTAAAACGAAATTCAAAACTTATAAGTAGAGGGTGGTTTATGCCTCTACCTCTACCTTGCATAATTATTTATATTTCTTCATACGATAAATTTTATAGGAAGACTACCATACTTGAGAAATTGTTGGTTTCCATTTGCATCCTCACGAAGCATTATGATAAGAGCTAGTGTGCTTGGCTAGTGTGTACAAGCAGAGCAATACTTTTGCTTCACCCTCCATGCCCAACAATCAATACTTTCGATTCACATGAAGATCAACAATTGTGGAGCATTCTTGATAAAGTACATATTATAGTATAGGTTATAATATATAGTATAGGTTCCTTTATGTGCCCATATTATTTTGTACATTGTTTTTATAGTAATATTTAATAAATTAGATATAGTATTTATTTTACATAGTATAAATTATGTTAGATATAACATAATTTAAAATATTTATAAGAAATTTTAATGTTTTTATAGATAAATGAAAATGGTATAAAGTGATATTTATATCAAATATAAAATATAGAAAATATAGAAATGAGAAAGTAGGTAAGTTCTAAGTTAAATATAGAAATTAAGAGAATAAATAATAATTTATAAAAATAAAAATAAAAATATTAAATTTATTAAATTAATAAGTAATTATTATTATAAGAATATTAAAATATAATCATAATACACGTGTTTTAAATTCTATAAATAACATTTTTTTTTTTTATGTTTTAAAATTCTATAAATAATATCTTTAATTTTTTATGTTTTAAAATTCTATAAATAACATCTTTAAATTTTTTATGTTTTAAAAGTAAAAATAAAGTTACTTTGGTAAATAATTTCTACCTTTTAATGGTAAATGAAAATATACTCTATATTTTTAAAGGGTTTTGAGTTATATAATATTAATATTAATATTATTTATATATTATTAATATTAATATTATTTTATTATAGTTAATAAAAATGAGTATATATATTCCCTAAAAAAATGAGTATATATATTTTTAGAATTTTGTTTTTTTTTTAAGGAAATATGTATTGATTTTTTTTATATTGAGTTATATTTGTAATCAAATTTTATTTTTATAATTTTTTTTATTTTAAAAATATATATATAATAGAACTAATTAAAAGATAAAAATAACAAGAAAAAATTATATAAAATATAACTAACTAGAAAATGAAAATAACAATAAAAATATATATGAAATATAACTAATTAGAAAATGAAAATAACAAGAAATATGTTTATTATAATTTTTTAACATTGATTTTCATTATATTTATCAATTAATTGTTTAGGCTATTATCATATGTTAAAACAAGTGAAATTAACAAACTGCTTTAAAAAAAAATTGGTAAAAAAAAACTAATATTTTTAACTTGAATTTTAATGTTATTTCTAAGTAAACTGAGTAAATATTATAAACAAGTTTTCAAAAGGCTTTAGTAAAGTAGTGGAGGATTCTAATAATTAATAATAGGATAGAGAAAAATTAATATGAAGACTTCATTGAAATGAAATTGCACACAAACAACTATTTTCTTAGTTTAGAAGCTTGGAAGGATTAGTGTTGGTTATGTCTATTATAATTTTAAGCCACTTTTTACCAGGTTGTATAGGTAATAAGGATTCCCAAGGAAAAATGACTATAAAAGTTACATTTAGTATGGAAAATATTGATAGGAGATAACATAGAACTACTAGTCCAAACTCTATAGATTAATGGAGTCTTTGGACCATGCTTTTGCCACTATAATTAGGCGATACAACTATGGTTAAATTTTATTGCATTTGATGTTACTAGTCTATATTGTCATAAATACATAGATTTAATTTAAAGTTTATAAAAAAAAGTAATTGATTTCCTTACATGAATACTAAGTATTTTAAGAGAAGTTAACCAAGAAATTAATAATCCCTTGGAAGTGTGGTGAATTATAGGTTCGATACTTTATTAATAATAATTGCTAATTTCTAAAGACAAAAAGTAGGTGATCTGGATACTAATAATGATAGGCTTAGCACTTTATTAATAATAATAGCCAACTCTTATGCCAAAAAGTTTATTAATAGCAATAGCTAACTCCTAACCTAAAGAGTAGGAAGCTAATAACTAAGCATGGGTTATTCCTTATTTTTCTTTGTTTTTAGGTTATGTGTGAATTTAATATGTTAAATCAATTTGATTTTTCTAAAGAATAAAGTCAATTCAAAAATAAAACATATATATAAATTAAAAATATTTTAATTTTTATAATGAGTAAAATCATCTTACTTCTATAACTTTCTATATATAAGTGTATGGTCACTATAAATATTGGTTTTGTACATGTATGTATATATGAATGAAAATTCTTCGAGGGACTCCGCCAAATAAAAGAGCTTCTTTGTTAACATTGGCATTAAGCTTTAGCAAAAGAAATGTTGTTGCATTTATTAGTTTCTTTAGAATTACTTGACAAAAGAAATGTTAGCGTAAGCTTTGAATAAATAATCTAAATCAATTATTCTTTAAAATTTTATATATGTGATATATATCAATTATTCTTTAAAATTTTATACATATAATAGATTTTTAATTCTATTATTAATACTTTAAATAAGAAACATGTTGTATCATCAAAATAAACGAACAGAGAACAAAAAAACATATTGTATTATCGAAATATTTAGAAACATATATATTTAATATTAATTAATTATACCAAATAGTATCATTACTATGTAAAATATATTAAATTATTTTAAATTTATAATATTTTAAAAATAAATTAAATAAAAAAAACATGAACAAGCTAAAATGTTGTTAAATATATTAATTAAAAAAAATGAAACCAAACGAAAAGCAAAAAAATTACATTTGAGATACCTATACCTAAAATTAAAAACTTAATAAAGCACATCACCCAATGCTCCCATTGAGATCTGCGAACTACGGCCCATTTAACTTTATAAACAAAAACCTATTTTGTTAACTAATGGGAGATCAAAGCAAATTCATGATTCGATTACAATATATCTGCCAAAGGCGGATATAATAATATCTTTGAAAATTTGTAAAAATATATTTTCCTCTATAATTGATTATAGAATATTTATATAACTCATGTTTGTCATGTGCAACAAGGATATGTATGAGTACACGAATATCCACCCAACCTATTATTCATAGCAAATACACATGCCATTGCATGGTTATATAAAATATATATTTACACAATAACATTTATGAAAATAACTACTATAAACTCAATTATTTTTCTTAGTCTCGGTATGTGTTTTTCTAGAATGAGAAATTATATAATGATAAAAACAAAAATGGTTCAAAACATGATCATAATAGTTTTATGATGCACAAGTATATATCCGGTTGAATATCTATCTAAATGTGTTTATAAAAGGATCAAAATGCAAGCTAGTGGCAAGGATGATATGAAATGCAATCTTGGATTCGTGATGTTTGGAATTTGAGGACTAGAAACACCAAGTATTTTTAGATTATCTGATTGTATTGGCAATTGAAATCTCTACTTGGGAAGGTGTTGTTGAAGCATAGAGAGAAGCACAAATATATATTCTTCAAATGGATGAACTCGTGAAACTTCAAGATCAAATAAGAAGTACGAATGCTAAGATTAATTTAATTGCAAGAGCCACTATAGGATTCAAGTTTGTAAAGAAGATAGCTAAAAGTTGACGGCATTCCTTGAGACTCAACCCAAGAGATCTCTCTTATCTCAATCCCTAACGATAATGGGCATTCTCCTTAGTTTCAATAGTATTCAAGCTTGTTTTGTTATTTTTAGTTGTTCTAGTTATCTTTTAAAGTCATATAGTATACACTATCTTTATGATAAGGCTAGAAATAGGAAGATTATACTCAAAACTCTCAATACACTTGTTATAGAAATATGATAGTCTTAAGTGAAAATATATTGCTTTGTTGTTGGTCAGGTTTCTCATGTCGCCAACAAGCTAACTAAGCTTATGTATGTACTTTTTGTTTAATAGAATAGTTTAGCTTTAAAAAGGGATCAAAATGTGAACACACGCATCAAATTCTGCTTTAAGAATATAAAATTTTATTAAAACAATATATACATAATATAAAATTCACATAAAATACCCCTAATAAAGAAAAGAAACATGATGTTTAACATCACAATGCTATTTTCTTCTCGGAAAATAAGTTTCGAGCAAAACAAGCAAAAACATGAATATATTACAATAACAATATATAAAATCATCATACCAACAGTATTGATCATTGAGACCCCATATAAATTAGTTTGTATAGGGGGTTGTATAATAATAATAGTAAATTTTAATTTTAAGGTCACGGCGAAGCGAGACACCAAATAGGTGTACCCCCTTGTTTGTGGGATAAGGGGCCTCATGCAACAATTTGATTGCTAAACTCTACAGAGGTGTACATTCCCTACCCCCCTCCAACATTGAACTTGTGGCCTCTGGGAGGAAACACAAATTCTTAACCATTGGACACACTCAAGTTGTAGACTTGATTACTGTGGTACTTAATGCAAACTTGTATATTGATTACATGTGATACTTAATGCAAATTTGTACACTAATACATCTAAGGAATACTTAGTTGTCTTTAATCAACCTTACCATCTCACTTATATTTCAGTTGGTTGGGACGAAACACATATTCTTAACCATTAGGCCCACCCAAGTTGTAGACTTGATTAGTGTGATACTTAATGCAAACTTGTAAATTGATTACATGTGATAATGAAAATTTGTGCACTTATACAGCCAAGGAATACTTAGTTGTCCTTAATCAACCTTACCATCTCACTTATATTTCTATTGGTTGTAAGTAAATGTCTTCACTTTTGTTGATTTCTTTAAATGGGGTCATAGCCCAATACCTTGTTAAAGAAATTTTAAGTTTTTTTATTTTAATGTTCTTTTAACTGATAAATGTTAAATTTGTTTTACGATTTTCTGTTAATAATATTACTGATATATTACAAGGAGAGAAATTATATATATATATTTTTATTTTTATATATATAATTTAATTATCTCTTTGTTTTATAGTTTTTCTTTTTATGAACTCTTATTTAATATATATCAAAAGGTTTATGAGAAAAAAACTTAAAATAAAAAGAAATTATATATATATATATATATATATGAATATGTTTTCAAAGTTAAATCAATTCATTGGCAAAACCCTATGACAAAAAGAAGTTGAAATTTCAATTATTTGGTATCTAAGGAGTGCAAAGTGTGAGAAGTAGTTGAAATGGATATGAGAAGTATAAAATGTATCTAAATCTCAATGTACAATTAAATTTGTGGGAAAATTATTGTGTAAGATTTATATTATTTTATTATTTTTACAATTAACATTTTTTATTGTAATGCATCTAATTTCTTCATTACTAATTTGAGAATTGGGATATAATTTTTTTCTTTAAACTTAAACCGGAAACCTAATATATATATTATCATTATTCTCAATACAACATTATAATCATTAAAGATCTGCATTCTTTACCATTTGTATCTTTACATAGATTAAGATATCTAAGTTGGTTATATTATTCTGGTATCATGTAGTTTATTTAAGAATTACAATCAATCACCATTTGTATCCTTACATAAATTAAGGTATGTAAATTAATTATACTATTCAAGTATCATGTAGTTTATTTAAGAGTTACAACCAATATAAATTATCCAAGTTACAACCAGTATGAATTATCCATTTGTAACCTATTTAGTTTATAACTTAGGCTTTAATCTTTTCACCTCATTAAGTATACACTAAGTGGCTACGAATCTGAAATCATAATTTACTCACTACACATCAAGGGTCTTTTACCCGAGCAAGATTTTTAACATGAGGTAGCTTTTATATGTGGCTATACAATACTTGGTAATTAAACCTTTACCATCAAACCCTTATTTATGAAAGACATTCATTCTAAAGTACTTTTAGATGTTCAAGAGTACAAATTCATCATTCCTTTTTAGAGGATTCCATATACATAATACTAGCACCTTATTAATAATTTATCTCTTTTTAACATAGCTTAATCGTCGAGTATAATATCCAGTAACTATACTTGTCTATTCAAGCAACAAGAGTACTATTTATGTAGTCAGTCATCTTCCCTTTAACCAACAACCACTTGTTTATGCAATATACCATTTTGGGGTAACTTGATGTAACAAAGTGATGTAAACTCATATCGCTTTTCTAAAAGGTATTTAGAGCATAAGTTTCTATTCAAGCAACAAGAGTACTATTTATGTAGTCAGTGATTTTCCCTTTAACCAGCAAGCACTTGTTTATGCATTATACCATTTTGGGGTAACTTGATGTAACAAAGTGACGTAAACTCATATCACTTTTCTAAAAGGTATTTAGAGCATAAGCTACTTTCACTCTAATGCTTGGAACCATCACCATATTTTCATCCAGTAATTTATAATTCTTGATAGTTCCAACACACCTTGCCATTTCTATTATTTATAAAGCTAGAATAAGGTTAACTTCTAAATTTGAGTCCTAAACCATTTTAATCTCTAAACTCTAGAGTTACCATCAATGCTTCATTTAATTTAATGAGTACCTTCCATCAACTTATCACTTTTCCTAAGTCACATTCTTATGAAATACAAACAACTCTTCGTTAGTTTAATATGTACTTTAACGATTATTTATTTATGTTATGCAATACAGTAATCATATGTAACCTTGAAATAAAAAACAGAGGGTTGAAGCAAACTTGGGTGAGAACCATTGTAGATGAACTAAAGATATCAAAACATCAAATCATTTTTAACTTAACATAATTAAATAAGATCTTTATAAAAATAACTTAATGAATAACATTAACTTCGATGGAACACTTAACTCATTGAGATGGACTTGCACGATCGAAGGCTTGACCGCAATGTTCCACCCAACCTCTTGGCTCTCTGTCCAGAGTATATTTTGTCCACCGAGAGGCCACCCCCGAGCTGGGCAACAAATTCACTAGGGTGATAGAGACAATCAGAACATTTTTCTAAGTGTTAATCGCATAGATTGAGTGCTAAGATTCCCATCATGGCTACACTCTAGGAATTACTCTTCCATAATAATCTCGACTACCAATGAACATGGTTTATAGATTAAAGGATTTGATTTTTAGTTCTTAAATCGTTACCCATTAAGGCACAAATTGCAATAAAATAACAAAAGAGCTTTTCTGCTCTTACGGCTAAGAATTTAGAGAATCCATTGTTCTCAAAATAGTAGAGATATGCTAACTCTCAATAGTGAGATCGAGTCCCCTGTAGATAGTAAATAAACAATGTTAACATGAGAGGTAAGTATGACTCTCCATCGGGCACAACTATGGAACAAAAAATATGCTCAAGACTGGGCGTCCTCCCATCTGATACGTTACGATCAAGACCCCCCTGGTTCCTCGATCTAGAAAGCAGCCAACATTCAAAAAGCCTTAATCCAACAACACAGCTTTTGGGAAATCAAGGGGGGAGCTCACGCGTATTTTTTGCAGGACTCTTGGTAGCAATTTCCCAGTTTCAGCAGCCATTATGATAACCAGGAGATACATACTTTTATGCAAATTGCAACCAATTCGTTCATTCGAGATTATTGGAAGCCAGGAGGCTCCTCTCCCTTTAGCCTCTGGAAGGAGCCCAATATTTGGCGCCACAATATTGATTCGAGCCTCATGGAACCTATCTAGCAGAACCTTCAAAATAGGAAGATCATAATAAAGCATGGTCCGGACATCATCCGATGGGGACACCTTCCAAAAGGAACATATCCAGTCAAGGAAGCCTACTTTATGCTAGCAAGTAGGACAGAAGCACAACACTTCCCACTCTGGAAGAAAATCTGAAGCCCAATCTATGGCCGAAGGTTTCTTCTTTTCTCTAGTTTCTCTCTCACCGGTGCATCCTAACATGGGACAATCTCTTGAAAAAGGGCTTCCAAGGGCCTTCCTTTTGTGTTTTGTGTAAAAGCCACTCAGAAACTATCGATCATCTTCTAGATTCATGCAGTATAGCCTGTGAACTTTGGGACCTAGTAGCTGAGAAGTGCAAAAGAAAAAATAGAGTTAAAGGAAATATCATCGAAACTATGAAGCAATTTATCGAGAATCCTTTCCAAAGTGCGCTTCTCAACAGGTTGTGGGATATCACCCCAGGTTTTATTGTCTCGAATATATGGAAGGAAAGGAATCGTCTTATCTTTGAAGATAAGCGCAAATCTATCGAATATATTTGGCATATTATCAAAGGAAACCTCCAAGAAACTCTATTCTCAAGAGATTGGAACAGTTTGGACTACCCAGTTACATCACCTGAAAGGGGAATCTTATCCAACTGGAATTTCAACCAACCCTCCCTCCCCCCAGTACCAAGAAGCGCTTGAATGCATATTGACAGCCCCGACAATTGGGCCTCTTCCCCCGAGGGAGTCTTCAAACTCAACTTCTACAGAGCCTCGAAGGGTAACCCTGGAAACGCAGGATATGGAGGAGCCTTTCGAAATTCTGAAGGCATCATTCTATGGGTTTACTACAGAAACGTTGGGCATGATAGCAATAATTTTACGGAGCTAGCAGGACTGTTGGAGGGCGTTCTTATGGCAAGTAAACAGAAATTCCTTCCGTTGATTGCTAAAGGTGACTCTCAAGTAATCCTCTCTCTGGCCACCAAAATTCATCAAGGCTCCCAGGTCTCGAGGCTCTGCCCTATTTGGATATTGGAGCATGGCCTCCAAAGACTGGCAGGTATCATGGAGGAAACCAGAGCTATTACGTTTCATTATATTAGGAGGAAGGTGAACGCTCTAGCAGACTACTTACCCAACGAGGGGGTCACCTACAACCTGCCTCTTCTTGAAGGAGAGTTAGACTTGACAACTTCAGCAGCCTTGTCTCAAAAATGTAGATCAATAGCCAACAAGGATCTCTCTCACCCGGATGCGAGTGTCACTCCACCTGATAGGCAGAATTCCAGCGAGGAGCCTTGACTTCGGAGCCCTCGACCTGGAACCTTGCTTGACATTCCCTTTAATTACTACCACGCTGCGGAGGATGAAGCATTTACTTCAACTGAAATTCGAGTCCATTCGGATGATGGCGGGACGACAGCGAAGTACCAGGCTAATTAAATTCGACTCCATGATTACAGAGCTTGAGCGTGTGGCCCTCGGGATTCTTCATTGGGGGGGGTTAAGGATGGTCGATGGAGACTTCGCCCTCTTCATTCCTTGGCCCTCTGTCTCTAGTTGTATAATATGCTCTGTAAATTTCTCTCCAACTACACTTACAGACCCGTATTCGCATTGCAAATTGATTTCACAGCAACGAGGTACTCCTCGTCGAGGCAGCGGCGGTCATGGCCGAACACAGCGTAGCCTCGTCTCTGCAGCGGAGGAAGGATATGATGCTGGAGTATCCAGGTCTGTCAAAGTGTTAATTGATGAATGGGAGGCTCGTCTTGTCTCAGAGCACCTTGCCTCTGGGAGAGATGGGGGAAAGATAAACCATTATTGGTTGGTTAAAAACATGATGGGAGTGCTCATGGACAACATGATGAGCAACTAGAGCTCAGCTAAGGACACTATGCTAGTATCCAAATCAAAGCTAATTAAAATAGTTGACAAGCTCAGTGGAATGGAAGCCACCTTCACTTGGAAGAACTATGTAGTTGGGCGACGAGGGTGTTCGTTTTTCTACTTTTAATCAATATTTATCTAGGATCTTAACTGAAAGAATAACATGCACAACATAACACAAGAGACACAAATATTTTCCTAGGGGAAACCATAAAGGATAAAACCCCGCAACATCCTCAGAGATAGAATCGTCACCAATACAATATCACAAAAATAAAACCCCAAAACAAAGATGGTCTTCTGCAGCTCCTCACTCTTTCACCTATGCGAAATTGTCCTCTCTCTCTCACTTATGTGAACTTGTGTGAGTGAGTGTGTTATACAAATGAGAGAGATCCAATCTCTATTTATACTTTATATTTCACTTGACCTTTTCACTTACTAGGTCGGCCCCAACTAAACCTAACTGGGCCGACTTCTCTAGGGGACTCAATAACCCTAATACAACTTACTCTAGGGGGAACTATTGCCCCAACTTACAAAGGAGGATTTACCTCAATGACTTTACATGACCAAATGCAATAATGGAATCCCCGACCGGAGGAATAAACATCTCCGTCGGAGATATAAATAAAATACAATAATAATAAAAATATGAAATACAAGTGAATATCTTCCGAAGTTACAATTACATCAACACTCCCTCTTAACTAGGAAGGTATTCTCTTGCCACAGTCATCAACACATCTAGACACAATTCTTCGTCGTTGGATCATCATCAATGCTGGAACATCATCATCAACATTGGATCATCATCGTCATTGTTGCAATCCTCATCATGTTGATCATCGATTGGTGACATCTCTCGAATCTACTCGTCATAGGAAGTTCTACAGAGCCATCCCTTTTTCATGTTGGATGTAGGCCTAGCCCTCATGTAGGTCTTCATCATCTCTGCAAGCAAGCCATCAAGTAGGTACAGCCCAGGACCAGTCATTACATTGCCACTGCAAACACCTACGTCTCCTACTATCGCCTCATCATCTTCAGATCATCTCATCATCACACGGAGCATAGCCCAGATGCACATCACATGTCCCACAACGGTCAGCCCACGTCTACTAGCATGGGAGGCACGAACCTACTACCATGTGAGATCCTACCTAGGCGCACACATAGTGTCTTATGACCGGTGGACGTCTCCAGTATGGGAGGCACGAACCTACCACCATACGAGACCTCGTCTACCAGCATGGGAGACACAAACCTACCACCATGCGAGACCTTGTCTACCAGCATGGGAGGCACAAACCTACCACCATGCTAGACCCAGCCCTTACATCTACCAACATGGGAGGCACAAACCTACCACCATGCAAGAATGTCTCAACCCTTACATCTACCAACATGGGAGGCACGAACCTACCACCATGCGAGAATGGCTCGTCCCTTACACCTACCAACATAGGAGGCACAAACCTACCACTATGCGAGAATGGCCCAACCCTTACATCTACCAACATAGGAGGCATGAACCTACCACTATGCGAGAATGGCCCATGTGCATCTGTGTCTTCCGAACTCATCATTTCCCCTTGGAAGGAACCTCGATCTGGAGAACACTAAGCTTCTCTATGAAGTACTCGAACTTCACTCTGGATAACAGCTTGGTCAACACGTTGGCTATCTGCTCGTCTGTCGCAACATACTGGAGATTCACTGCTCCTCTCTGCACCATATCCCTGATATAGTGGTACTTGATCTCAATATGCTTCGACTAGTCATGGAACATCGGGTTCTCAGACAACTTCACACAACTCTGGTTGTCATAGAATATACAAGTTGCCTCTAACTGGAGATCAAACAAATCAGACAGTAGCTTCTTAAGGCATACTGCCTCACAACTAGCCGAACAAGTTGCAACATACTATGCTTCAGCTGTACTTAGTGCCATGCACAACTGCTTCCTATTAAACCAGAAGATCATATCGGATCCCATACTGAAGCAACATCCTGAGGTGTTCTTCCTATCTGCGGCACTTCCTGCCCAATCCGAATCAACATAACCCTGCAGGTTAATATTCTGATTCGCGTCATACTTGAGCCCATAGTCAAATGTAGCCTTCAGGTACCTCAATATATGATTTGTAACAATCAGATGGATATGTCTCGGATCCGTCAGGAACTAGCTCAATGTGTTCACAGCAAATCATATGCATGGTCTCATATTCGTCAAGTACATCAATGAACCAATCATCTGACGATACATCATGGCATCAACTGACTCTGATGAAGCATCACATAGTAGCTTCAAGTTCAATTCCATGGGTATGGCCATTGCCTTGCAGTCCATCATTTCGAACCTCTTCGGAATCTCCACTGCATACTTCCCTTTTCCAAGGAAGATCCCATCCGCATTCTGCCACACCTCCTTGCCTAGGAAATAGTGCATCATACCCAGGTCCTTCATCTCGAACTCTATGGCAAGTTTCCTCTTTGCATCTACAATGATCCCATCCTCCCCTGTTACAAACAAGTCATCCACATAGAGTAAAAGTATCACTAGATTTCCCACTTCAACCTTGTAGTAAAGGTTGGAATCTGCTTTACTCTTGGTAAAGCCCAAGCTCATCAGGAAACTATCTATCCTGCCGTACCACGTCCTGGGTTCCTGCTTTAATCCGTACAAGGCCTTCTTCAATTTGCACACATGAGTCTACCTGTCATGTGTCTCAAGTCCCAATGGTTGCTCCATGTACACTTCCTCCTCTACTACACCATTCAAGAACGTTGTCTTGACATCCATCTGGTGTACCTTCCATTTCATCACTGCAGCCAATGCTAGTACTGATCTGATGGAAGTGTATCTGGATATAGGTGTAAATGTCTCCTCATAATCTATGCCTTATGGGAGAAGCCACGTGCCACAAACCTCACCTTGTGTTTCTCTATGTTGCCATCTACAGCATGCTTGATCTTGTAGATCCACTTAGAAGTCACAACAAACTTCCCTTCTAGTCTTGGAACTACCTCCCAGACATCATTCTTCATGATCGACTAGTACTCCTCGATCATGGCATCCTTCCATTCTTTCTTCTCTGTCGCTTCCTCATAGTTGGCAGGTTCTTTGTCAATGATGTCGCACAACAGGGCTACATAGTTGGAGTATGGTATAGGTCTCTTGCTTTCTCTTTGCATCCCATCTGGAGCGCCATACTTCTCTGCATCTTGTATTGCTTCTCATACCCATGTTGGTTTCCTCTTGTGGGAGTTCTTCTCACGAGGTGGATCTACAGGTTCTTGTGGTTCTTCCATCTCGCGGTCTTCATGATCTTCTGGAACTGCTTCTTCCATTACTGCATCTCGAATCCCAGGAACTTCAGGTTCTTCAATATCTTCAATAGGTAATTTTCTTGATTTGTCACTTGTTCTTCGGAACAAATGTCGTCGTCCTTCTCTTGTAGGTGATTGTACCCAATCTTTCCTACAAGTCAAATTCAATTGCATGATTAGAAACATGTCATAGTTTTCAGAACAAATTCTTACGCAAAAAGACATAGGGCATACAGTCATGGAATTATCCTAGCCAATCTTCAATACAACATTCATCCATATCCTGTAACTTTCTAGATGCCTTCCATCTCTACCAGAATATTGTTAAGAGTGTGCACTACTCCCAACATGTCAACAAAAAGGTTTTATTCTAGATAAGTAGCAATGGAATGTTGTACAGTACCATAGGCCACTAACCCGTTACATGCATATTAGTAGTATTGTGTTCATTAATGCATCTTTTCTGGCATGCATAATACACATCATAACTCTAGGAACATAAGTATGTACACCACTGAACAATATCATAAGTATACAAGAAATGACAATTCAAAAACTTATCTTTGTTTGTTTGTTGGGTGGACTCCCACTTGATCTTTGCTTCCTTGCAGGAACGACTTGAGTCTCTGACAATGTGCTCCTTCTTGATCTTTGTTGGATTTCTAGAAGTCCAACTCTATAGTAGTTTCTCCTAATGAAAGTCATTTCTAGCTTTCACCTTATGAGATGGAACCTTCTGAATAACCCTTGTAACTGGTTACCTTTATTACAATACATATTCTTCATCACTTGAAGAATCTTCTCTTTCTTCTTCTCTAGTTCTTTTCCTTGTAGGTTCATCGTTTTCTGCAGTGTGAGCATGATGTCTCTTCTTGTTTGTCTTCTTGATGGAGTCTCTGTTTCTAGGACAATCTTTGGAGTAGTGTCCCTTGTCATCACATGCAAAACATCTAATGTTGGATAGAACTCTTATGGGTTTTCTTTGTCTATCGTAGTTCTCCCTCTTACTTTGATGGTGGTTCTCCTTCTTGTTTTGATGATGGTGCTCCCTCTTGTTGTGGTTTCTTCTAGCGTGAGCTGTGAGAGATTGATCATCATTTTCTCCCATCTTCTCTTCTCATGCCACAAGTCAAGCTTCTTCTTGTGAACAGTCTTCCCATAATCTGTTGAATGTGATCAACTTCTTTCTGGCACATATGCCTTGAATCAATGAGTCCCATGATCTTGGGAAACTATTCAAGGTGGTCATCACAATCTCTCATTCTTCTCCTTTTCTCCAACAGCTTCAAGTTGCTCCTTGATCTGAGAGACCCTTGTGAAGTAGGACTGCATGGTCTCTGCATTTTGAATCTTTACATTCTTGAGTTGGTTCCTCAAGGTCATCTTCTGATTTATATTCTTCCCTTCAAATAGATTTGTCAAAGCATCAAACATCCCTTTAGATGTCTTCAAGGATGACACATGTGGGATCAGATGATCCTTAATGGAATCTGCAATGATTCTCTTGGCCTTAACCAAGTTCTTCTTATGTAAGGCTTTCCTCATCTCCCTCCGGTGTTGGAACCTCTTTATTCACACACTTGTCCAATTCATTCTCTTCAAGAACAAGTGCAATCCTATACTTCCATGCTCGAAAGTTATCAGCTCCTTCAATCTTATCCTCAAGCTTGGTGTGGTGATACATCTTTAATGAGAACTTCAAATGGAAATAGCAAAGCTTTTAGGTCTTACCACTTTAAGATACCAAAACTGGTTCTGGGACTGGTTGTCCTAGGGTTTGTTAGAGAAACCCTAATTTTCCAAACTTGGAATTTGGAACTTATGATTGGACATATAGATGCACCTCCTCGAGGCGAGTTTCCCAATGTACTCACTTCTCCAAATCAGTGAACAGAAACCCAAATTATCTGATGCCCTAGTTTTCCTCCGACAGTAGTGACGGGCCAACAAATGAAAATTCTCAGAATTGAATTATGCTTTCACAGGAAGATGCGCCCTCCTAGGGCGAATTGAATTGACCCTCTTTTCAGGCTGATCTATGGAGGAAAGTCCCCAAAACAGGAAGCCCTAGTTTCTCCCGGGAGTAGTGACACGGCCAAAAATGAAAATTCTTGGAATTCGATTATGCTTCAATAGAAAGATGCGCCCATCTAGGGTGAGTTAGCCTAGCCCTCTTTTTCATTGATGATCTGTGGAGAGAAGACCAAAAATTAAGAATCCCTAGCTTTCGCAGCTACACAATGCCTTCTTTTCAGGTTAGCTCTGATACCATGTTAGTTTTTCTACTTTTAAACAATATTTATCTAGGATCTTAACTGAAAGAATAACATGCATAACATAAAACAAGAGACACAAAGATTTTCCTCGAGGAAACCATAAAGGAGAAAACCCCACAACTTCCTCGGAGATAGAATCGTCACCAATACAATATCACAAAGGTAAAACCCCAAAATAAAGATGGTCTTCTGCAGCTCCTCTCTCTTTCTCCTATGCAAACTTATCCTCTCTCACTTATGCAAACTTGTGTGAGTGAGTGTGTTATACAAATGAGAGAGCTCCACTCTCAATTTATACTTTATCTTTCACTTGACCTTTTCACTTACTAGGTCGGCCCCAACTAACCCTGACTGGGCTGACTTCTCTAGGGACTCAATAACCCTAATACAACTGACTCTAGGGGGAACTATTGCCCTGACTTACAAAGGAGGATTTACCTCAATGACTTTACATGACCAAATGTAATAATGACATCCCCGACTAGAGGAATAAACATCTCCATCGGAGGTACAAATAAAATACAATAATAATAACAATATGAAATACCAGTTAATATCTTCCGAACATACAATTACATCAACAGAGGGAAGAGTGCCACTGAGGTTGGAAGTTGCGGCACAACAGGGTGGCAGTCTGAAGAGAAGGGCTCGTTCTCGGATGGGGGTTTGAAGCTCCCGGACCAAGTGGCAACGACGAGTGTTCCCTTCCCCGTGCCTTCAACCATGGGGCCTCTTCTCAGCAAGAGTGTCAGGAATAACGAAGAGCTCGACTCCAAGCTGGTGCGCAAATCAACTCCCCTGCCACCCAAATTGCCAGCTTCGACTTCAGATGACGCCTTCCAGGGAGGTTGCACAATCCTGGAGGAAGCTCCAGCACAGTAGCATGTCGACAAAGCCCTCGCAGCAAGCACTGCCAGTCCTGGGTTCTATGTGTTTTTTTTCAGTTATTCTACTATAGTATGTTTTGTAGCTTATTGAGAAAGCTTTCTCTGCACAGTTTAAATTTTGAACACAAGACTTTTGCATGGTTTCCCTATAGAGGGCGGGCACTTTTTTGGGCAAAAAACAGTCATATTAGCACCTTTGAACGTTTGGGATGGTGGTTTCACCAGCCTCTAATGATCCAAAGCTATGTATTTTCTGATTTTACTAATGAATAGACACTGCAGACTTACAAAAAAAAAAGTATGACTCTCCATCGAGAGATCGAGTTATAAGTTGAGCATATAGTATACCTGCATACATACATACATACATATATAAACAACCCAAGTGTTGGCTCTCACCACGAGAGGTCAAACCCTGCCATGGTTTACAAGTTATTTATATAAATAACATCGGTGTTGGCTCTCACCACTGAGAGGCCAAACTGAGATTCACATGTGATTGTATAAAAATATTAAAAGAGTTGGCTCTCCGCACGGAAAGGCTAAGCTAAAATTTTACTACCCTTTATATATATATATATATATATATATATATATATATATATATATAATCAAAGAGCCGGTTCTCCACATCGAGAGGTTCAATTGGACTTTACCACTGAATAAAAAGGCTGGTTCTCCACCGAGAAACCAAGCCGCGGTCATTTCTTGATAACTTCAAAGCAACCTGTGAGCCTTGAGTCGCGCCCTCACAAGCTGAGCCCAAGCAACATCTTGTCTATAAAGTTTAACTCTTCTAAATAGATGACGCGAGGCCTACCCTCCACAGAGGTTGCCCTTAGCGATAGTACAAGCTCATTAATACGAAGCCTTATTCCTCCAAGGTATAAATATATATCATACAAAAGACATAAAAGAGAGAATTTGACAGATACATCATACTTCAAACTACTGTTCAATCCTTTCAAAAGTTAATTACTGTACAACAATATTCCGAATCAACCTCGCTCTCCTCCCTCTATCTTCTCTTTCGCTTCAGCCGAAACAGTTCCTTTTTAACCCTAACTAAACCTTTGTTCCATTTCTTGCCAATATTTGTTTAAAACACTCAACGCTATGTTTTTTTTTAACATCCAAAAATCTCTTTCAAATCTAATACTTACATATACTTCATATGTATATATGTACATTAATTTTAGAACCATTTTCTCTTCTTATATATTTGTATTTACATATGTATACGTAATATACAAAAATAACCATTATAATTTTTTAAAAAAGAATTATCTTTCTTTTAAAGTGACTATTATAAGGTTATTTAGAATAAAAAGGCCTTAACTTATATATATATTTAAAAGTCTAGAAATAACCTCTGGGCATTTGATATATTTTAGGATAATAAGTAGGATAGAAGTTTTATTCGAGTTAAGCTTTTAATAATAATTACTTAATAACAAGATCCCAATTTTCTTGTGTCTTCAAAGACATCTGATAAAATTGGAACGATACAAAGAAGGTGAAGCCCAAGAAACTATGGTCGGACGAAAGAATAAAGAGAACAAAACATGAATGAAACAATCGGGCACTCGCTGCTGAAAACGTGTCTTTCTTTCAAAATGTTTAAAAAATAGAGCCCCATCTTGCATGGGAACCAAATAATCCACAAATTTCGAAATAGTTGGTGGAACGAAATATTCCACAAATTTCGGAATAGTTGGTGGAACAAAATATTCCACAAATTTCGGAATAGTTGGTGGAACGAAATATTCCACAAATTTCGAAACGGTTGTTACATGTTGTAATTCTAAGTTGTTGACAATTGTAATTTTTCTGTTTTCACTACACATATGGAAGGCACGTCTGAAAGCATAAATGCAATATGGTATTGATGTTGAAATCTAGTAATATCGCTGCGCTATAGAATAGATTTTGATTGACCTCAATTTTTACAACGGCTATATATGGAAACCTCTAATGTTATTGGAGTGGAAGCAATTAGATAGATATAAAATTGTTTGTACTAAAGAAAACGTTTAGATTTGTTTTTCTCACTTTGATTTGAAACAACAATATTCATAAAAGTGTTTCTTAGCTACTTAACTTGTTGAATAATTAATTTAATTTATTGTTAAGAGATTTTATAATGTATATGGTCTCATCAACATGCACTCATTTGGAAGATTTTAAATCTTTATTCTTTTGAGTGAATACAAGTTCCATAGATTATGATTTTCTACATAGATTTTTCATATACCAAATATAATGTTTAAAAATATATATATATTATAAAATAATGAATATGTTTATGCACTCCCTTGGAAGATTCTGTATCTCATGTTTCTACTGAGTTAATACAAGTATCATAGTATATTTTTCTACAGTTAATATATATATATTCCGAAGAGGAAGAAACATCGGGATCCCATGTGCTTCCCTGGATGACTGGATGGCAGGCAGGTTAACCGTCAACTACAAGGGTGGTTTGTTACCCAAGATAAAGTTAAACAAACCATATTGATTTAAAAAATAAAACTAAATATTTATGTCATTAAAATTATTGTTATTTCATATATATAATAAAGTACAAACCATTTTGATTTAAAAAATAAAATTGAATATAGTTGATTATGATTTTAATTTAGTTCTTTTAAAAATAAATTGAATATCATTGATTCTGATTTAATTTAGCTATTTTTACTTACAAGCAAAAAGAGTCATTTAATGAAATTGAATATAGTTGATTATGATTTTAATTTAGTTGTTTAAAAAATATAATTGATTCTGATTTAATTTAGCTATTTTTGCTTATAAGCAAAAATGTCATTTCTTTATAACTTTTTTATTCTGATTTAATTTAGTTATTTTTACTTATAAGCAAAAATGTCATTTCTTTATAACTTTTTGATGATATTTTTTTTAATTTAGCTATTTTTACTTATAAGCAAAAATGTCATTTCTTTATAACTTTTTGATGATATTTTTTTTAATCAAACAAAATACTTTGTTTATCATTTTTTAACTTATCAAACAAAGTATTTTGATTTTTTAACTAATCAAACAAAATATTTTGATTTTTTTTTTAATTAAACAAAATAACACCTCACCTTTTTAGTTATAGATTTGACACCTTCGGGTCAAAGTTAGTCAGAAAAGGAAGATTGCAATAATTGACTACATAATAACTTCAACTCCTTTTCATAGAAAACAATCATTATTTTTTATGGCAAGCAAATTTGAAAACTTTGTTGAGCAAGGTATCTTGAGTAAGAGTAATAGGTCGAGCAATGTATTTTTTATGGCAAGCAAATAGATACCTTGCTCGACCTATTACTATTACCCAAACATGTATTACTCTTCCACCAAAGCTTACTACCACATTCATCGGCTTTTTGGCACTATGTAATTTCTTTGTTCCTTCAGGTATGCATTTATCTGTATGAATATAAATGTCTACCGCTGGCCAGAATAGGTAAAATAATTCCTCGATATAGTCTTTTCCACAAGAAAACAAATCTCCTTATAGACACTTAACGTCCAGCCTTTTCTTCCATCTGAGCTAATAATTCTAATACCTTGTTGAGCATTTAAGTGCTTATTTCTCTAACTTCCATGTCCTTTTCATATTGAAATATTTTATGTAGATCCTAATCAGCATACTCCCATCTCACTCCCCCTCCCAACCCCAATTGTAACGAATTATTTTGCCCTATCTCTCAACCATGCCAAAAAATGCTGAAGTTACTCAAATCCGGCAACAGATACAGATACTCTGGATTTTTTGAAAAGCATCTAGATAATATCATGAAAAGAAACCATGAAACGGAAACATTCAAAATTCAGATTTCAAGAATGGAAACCATTCATAACTTCGAAAACATAACCAACAACAGAGTTTGGTAAATGGGAAATAGAAACTTCAGAAAATATAGGACATTCATTTTCTGAAATAGGAAATTCAGAAAATATGATATTTTGTGTTTAAAAATATACATATTTTGGTGGATCTGCCAATCATCACATTCCCGGTAAAAGCTGGAGACAGATCCTGAGCTGCGGATTCAACACGCAGAAAAGCAGATCTACTAACGTAGAAATGATACCCACACTTCCTTGCCCTGCTGTCCCACGAGCAGCGGTAGCATAGGGAGCATTTAAACTCAGAACCATGCCAGACAAATCTTGGATTCCATTTTCAATACATAGGAAACCAATATCCAAATGCTTTTTAATTTTCTGAGACATGAACAACAAAATTGCTGTTGCATAAGCAAAATACTGAGGTGACTAGTAAAATCTTCTTTATTTTACTTTTACTGAAAATAAGCACCATTGTAGTGAAAAGTACAGCTCTACGTAACATTATTGAGTAGCATTCAACAATAGATGATCATTGCAATGGTTCAATCAAACTGAAAAGTAAAGGAATAATAAGTTACGTTACACGTACATACCCAACTCTCCCCTAATGTAACAAAAGCCAAAATAAACAAATAAAAAACATAAAAGATTAAGAATGAGATATTCCACATGTATAACTAAGCTTTGCTAGGCATCCAATTGAGATATACTTATCAACAATAAGCATTGCATCTTGCACAGCTATTATTATTCTCTTCCAAAGCTCGTAAGGCTTGGAAATGTAACATGCTAATGTTATACTTGCAAATAAAACTCCTATAACATTATCATGAAGGTGCCATATGCCCAAAGTCAACAAGGATAAGTGAATACAACTGTACTCTGATCTAAAACTTTAGCTTATACACAAGCAGCTAAGGAAACTTGAAAAAAATAGTATGTGCCAAAAGTGCAATAGAAATACCTCTAAAAGACTAAATCTGAGTCTTTGGTCTTAAATTCGTTTCTAAATAGGTCAATGGAAATCTCATATAACTCTTGTCCCAGATGCTCAAATTGAATCCAACCATGAATCAAAGTCTTCCTCGGAAACATTTGGGACATTCACATGCGATGAAGTGCTTGACCTGGGAGGTAATAAACCTGCAACTACTGGTTTTGTATCATGAATATTCTTCACATTAACATCCTTCAGCCCTCTCTCAACTGTTTCACTGAATAAGCCATCCACAGTGTTATCAATCCTAGAAAGCAGGTTAGGCGAACCATGCATTTGTACCTGGGAAGGCCATGTGCCCTTATAACTTGAGGGTTCGTTAAAGAATGGATCCAATGAGGTTCCATGCCCTTTAGATATGCTAAATTCAGAAGGTCCATCAAGTTCATCAAGAAGAGCATCAAGTTCAGCCTCGGCTGTTGCAGCTTCAAACTTTGCAGTTCCTGTTTTCACATCATGCATTGCGATTTCATTTAGTTTCTGGTTATTTTCCAGGTGGATCATGGAGGACTTCTTTGCTTCAATGCTGCTTGTCTTATCAAAAGGAGTAATTGACTCCACTTTGTATGATGTCGCACCAACTCTTGCTTGGGTGTCCAAATATGCTGAGGAATTAATGCTTACTATTACTCCACTGCTAGGAACCATACCATGGCCAATTGAATTGGGGAAGGTTACTTCTTTTTCCGTTCCTAAAATACCCTCTCGAGTAGATGCATGTTTCTGAATTTCACAATCATCTTTAAGGTTTACTTCTTCAGTAGATTTATCAATTGCTGGAAACTTGAATGGTTGAAGCTTAAGTTCTCTATCGGATTGTACTTTCAGTACTCCACTCTCAGTTTCATTAGAATGCACTTGCTCTGTTCCTTCCACGGGTTGGTGTGTTGTAGCCAGAGAACCACTTGAACGCTTCCATAACCAGTTTGATGAAAAGATACAAAACTTAATTAGCTTGTTTATCGGACTATGGAAACTGAAAATGCATAAAAACAAAGAGGACATTGTCTACTATGACAGAACTTGTTTAATGAATAAGATCTACTAATATGTTATGCAGAAAATATGCCTGACAGTGAAAATGCATAAAAATAAAGAGGACATTGTCTACTATGACAGAACTTGTTTAATGGATAATATCTAACTAATATGGTATTTAGAAAATATGTTAAGGACGGAGACTGACAGTATATCTGGTTACCATTATGCATTTCCATGTACAAGTTTGGTTGAATGCTGTACATTGGGAGAAAACTGAATATTTCAAATCTCCAGCTACTTTATATTTGAAAACAAAATCCACATTTGAATCACATTATTTTTCTGTAATTTCTATCTCATGCTTTCTATTCTGTAGTTTATGATAGAGCTGCAGGAAGAATGTACAGGTCCAGTACCAAGATTAACAAGCCTGATTGAACAACTATCAGTATGCATAAACCCACACAATGCAGGGAATTTATCTGTAACCACAGTTTGCTACAACAGCAGAAGCATAGAAATTCTAATAAATTTTAAACTCCAAATTACAGGTTTCTGTAACTACAAGAAATTAATGCTTACTAGCTCTATAAAGAAATATGCAGGGCCAATTAGAGAATTAAAATTCAAGACTAATAGGCTTTCTACAATACATGCAAGGCAGAGCACAGAAAAGGGTGAATGATCAGCCGTGGCTACCATGGCACAGGAATAACCAGCTCCCTGTGTTTGTAAACCATGCAATTCTTGGAAAAAGGTTATGGATCTTCAGGGCCACCATAGGAAGAGAAAATTCCAAAGATCGACAAATTCAAAGTCATTGTGGATCAATTTTCAACAATGATCAATTTTCAACTCATTGGTTTTGCATAAGAAACGAAATGAAATGAATAGTTCATTCACAAACGAATATCCAATATAAGGACAGTAAACAGAAATCCATATAGGACAGTAATAAATATATTTATAAAAGATTGCATAGATGGTAGAATAGGATGTACAATGCCATGGGACGGTGTACTTATTATATAAACATTGACTGGTCAACATGGATGAACGGTCATGTCCCTTCATTAAGATGTGAGTCGTGACACTTCATTATTATTATTTATTATTAACTGATGTTTATTTATATATATTTATGTCTATTACACTGGTTTGACTTTGATCTGATAATTACATTAGGGTCTGTTAAAGTGATCACCGTAGATCTACTATCTGCGTATGATTTCAACACGGTATCAGAGCTAGTGTGGACTCTTATTTCTCTATCAAAAAATTTCAGGGCTGAAAAAGGGTTTCCAGCATTGTTTTAAGGCAGTAGTTTCAGGCCTGAAAATAAGGTTTCAGCGATCTTTTTTCCAACAGCAAGCAGGTTTCTAGGGTGTTTACGCTTTCCCTCCACAGCGCCCTCCTTTCTTGGCCAGTTTTTTGGTCCTTTCAGTAGGATTAGGGCATTTTTTGCAGATTTGTACCTTGTTTCTATTGGAGCACTCTCTTTTCAGACTAAAAACACTGTTCTTGTTTTTTCAAAGCAGCACCAGTATCATGATTTGTTATCTCAGTGCATAAAGGCAGCAGACCCTAATGGACCCTCACAGTGCATATTGATCCTAAACTTCTCCACAAGAATGGGTTGTTGACTCTAGAGCCACTGTTGGTGATTGTAGCTGCGTGAGGTATCCTCGCACAAGTCAGCCCACAAGAAGATTATGATAAATTGTAATTTATTATTCCAGAAGACAAGTCTGCCCAGGTAATATAGACTGCATACCCCCAAAGCGGGGGAAATGAAACGCCGAGAAGAACTTCAATATGTTGTAAAATGAGAGAAAGTTGTGTATATGTAGACAAGGGGTAATTTTTGCTTATGAGTTCGAACGGTGATAGGCATATGAGGTCGAGTCACGTGGAAATGATGTAACTGTGATTTTAGTCACCATATGATGGTAGGTCTTTGATTTTCCCTCTACTTTGGAAGCATATTTGGACGTCTATTTCAAGACAACATATTTGGTGATGTACATTTGCTCACCGTGTTTGAAGTATGCTCAGATTATAATAATAAACCAAAACTAATGATAATAAACCAAAACCTAGTTTGGAGAATTTTCCTCTTTTAAATGAATTGAAAGATGTTTTCCCAGAAGAGATACTTGGACTACCTCCGAAAAGGGATATTGACTTTACCATTGAGTTAGTACCAGGAACGGTACCCGCCTCAAAGGCTCCTTATCGAATGAACACACCTGAGTTGGTAGAATTAAAATTACAATTGCAAGAATTAATTAGAAGAAGATGAAGAATGAAGAAGACTAAAGATGAAGATTGTAGTAGACATGATATAAAGAGCATAGAAGATGAGGACGAAGACTGGACTAGTTTAAAGGACTAGTGAAAAAGAGAACAAAAGATTGAATCACAAGTATCCATTAAGGGAATATAAAGTAACTATTACTTGTGAATATAAAAGTCTCAAGTATGTGGTTACATAAATGTAATGTAGTAACCAGGCTTAAGTGTTCCACGTACAAAACTATGAATGAGGTCAAGGAGAGAAGTTAGGATGAGGATTTCATAGAATCATTCAACTTGATTCCAGCTCTTACAGCACAAATCCTAACATATTACAGATCTGAAAATTACTTAATTATAACAGATTTATTACAACCATTAACCTACCCACTTAGCTTCTATATGTTTGTTAGAACACTAAACAAAATCAGCTAGTTGTGCATGTTAAATCTGCACACAAAACAACCCTAGAAATTACTCATTCGCCATGAGAACATAAACTGAAAATCAGATCTTCAGGTAGACAAGGTTTGGACAGCAGAGAACTTTTCATATACGTAAAATTTAAAAATGAAGTTACAAGTAAATACCAATAGCCAAGGTAGGACTCTATAATGCTCTCCAAACCTTAAGCTAGGGCAACCACAACAAACTAGTATCGCACCAACTATCAAACCCTAACCACAAACTCCTCCAAGCTAGGAACCACTCCCAACCAAAGCTAGTGGCTCCATCAAAGATCCACCTCTAACAAGCACACACACCACCAAATCCTATTTGGCCCCTACACTGGGACCACACAAGTGCACAAAAAAAACAATATAGTCTTCCACTATCTTCTCGACATCAAAGACTCCAAGTAGTCCTAGGGTTTTGCTACAAACCCTAGGCTTTTTCTCTCACAAAAACCACAAGAACAAGTGCTCCCTTTGCTTCTCTAGGGTTTTACCCAAACCCTAGCACTCCATGTCTTCTTACGGTAAACCCTAACCCTAATGCCTTCCTCGCATCAACACAAGAACCCTGGTGCACTAGACGAGTACAAAGTACAAATGAAGAAGAGTTACATATGAAAGATACAAGTTCGCCCAAGTACAATGATCACTGGCATCTCTAAGACAAGATGAAGTGAATGTGATGAATAAAAATAAAGACCCTCCTCCCTTTATGTAATACTAATAATAATCTCTTTTTAAGGTCACATCCTAACTAGAGACCAAATTGATTTAACAAGACCCCCTTGTTTGTGGGACAATGGACCCCCTCTGCACCACGATTTCAATGCCTAGTCTGCGGAGGTGTGCATACCCCACCCCTCCTCTACGCAACGATTTCATTGCCTAATCTATTGAGGTGTACATACCCTTACCCACCAAATTTGAACCTATGACATCCAAGAAGGAAACACACATTCTTAACCATCAAGCCCACTCAAGCCAACAATATTAAAGCGAACAAGATCCAACAATATTAAAGCGAACAAGATCCACAAACAACTATCTCAAGCAACCTAACTAATCACTAGTTACCGCCACATGTGAAATACTCCAACTCTAAGGTGACACACGTCGAGCGCCAAGGTATGCACACCCATCAAGCAATGGTCCCAACTTCCAAGTCCAATGGTCCTCTCCAAAGGTCTCCAAATCTCCAACACTACCTCCTAAGCCATGTGCTCCTCCAAATCCACCACACCTCCATGAATGCTCCTCAACACAAGCATCCTAAAGTCAAGCACAAGCCTCCATGCAAGCAACCATATGATCCCATGCTACCTATGTCACAACGCCCACCTCCTCAATACCCCAATGCTCCTACAAATATGTTCTAACTTCTACTCCCAAGCATGCAACCAGGCCATCCATGTGCAACTCATGAAGAATGTCACCATGCCAGATAGGATTCCAACCTCCCAAGGAAGTGTGCCACATAAGCATCAAGTCAAGGTATAAGTTATTTCCAATGTGTACGTCCACTAAGATACTACCAAGGGTAGGCATCACACCATGCACTACACAACACATGAAGCAACACCAAGCATAGTGCAAACACTTTCAAAGTAACCCCAAAATCTAACATAAACAATAGTGAAATTGGATCGTTGTGAAGAAATCATGTGACAAACTTCATCTCCAAAATATGAAATTTCAGCTCCCATCAACTCATAAGGTCTCACCTTTTAAAGCAAAATATATGCAAAGGTGGTAGCCAAATCCACCTAATGAGCTTTACAAACAACATAGGACATTTGTCAATCATCTCCATACTCTTTGGCCCATATTACATGTTGATTTTAGGGTTAGATGATGTTCCAAGTGGCATAACGAGACAAAATGCAAATTTTTTAGGTTGTTTGGACCAATTTAAGAAGAAATATAGTTGCAATATGACTTTGTTTTCTAGTAACCCTTGCACACATACAATACCATGATTTTCATATACTTCATCCTCTGGTAAGCTTGTGAGCATGAGAGTATTCATATTGTGAACTTATATGGGTTTTGATCTAAAGCGTTGCATTAGATAATTGTGTCTGATGAAGTGGATGCATACTTTTATCTATATCGCACTTTAATATATATTTAAGATCCTTTTGGATGATGCTTACATAGATGCTTTTTTGTCACTTCTACATTTCACTTTTAATCCCCTAAGCGAGTGTAGGCTATTTAACTATTATAGGGAGCCCCAAGGTTTAGCTTGATTGGTAGATGCTCTTATGCTAACTTCACAAAAGTCACAAGATCAAATCTGATCAAGTCCTTTGGGTTTACCAACCACCTATGCAACTAGTGAGCGATCTGGCTTCCATCCAAAAATTCCAAGAAATAAGGGGAAGACATCCTTGAGGATTGGCCTAGAACCAACAACCCCACTCTTCGCTTAAGTTTCTAAGGGTGAGATGAGTATTTCCTCTAAAATTTAAAAACAAAATAGTTAAGTATTATAGGTGCCAATAGAGATATTCAAAGGATGTTATCCAAAGCAATGTTAACACTGTGAGAGAAATACAATTACTAGAATGTGTACTAATGCCCAATTGGGAGAGACCACCATACATGGAACAATAAATGATGAGCAAGTACAATAGATGGTTGATCAACTCAATGACAAAATCAACAAAGATTGCATCACAAGACAAAATATTAATCATGAAGGCCAAAGGGGGGAGTATACCTACATTGGATACGATTGCACTAAAAGATGAGTAGTAATTCAATGGTATAGTGAGTGGAAGGAATCAAAGGTATGAATAGAGGACAATCATGAAAGCTAAAGGGGGGAGTAGAAGGAATCAAAGGTACAAAGGGAACACAACCCTCTCATTTTCTATCTCTCGCGCTCTATTATAGAAGAACAAAGTGAAACTAATTTTCAACCAAGCCAATGGAGAGGGAGATAAAATAGTTATGGATGTTAAGTTGTTAAGCAACAAAAGAAAGGCCCTAAAGGAAGGTGTGAAGGAGAATAATCTAGAGAAGGTGTCCCCGATGAAACCTGGTGTTCAAAAGCATGGGCAACGAAAGGAAGGGAAAGCCAAGGAGCAATTATGCAATGCAAGTTTAGAGGCTAGAGGCTACCACTATCAATGAATGATCATAATTTTCATATGCAGACCCTAAATGATACCAATTGACACAAAAGCATATACAAGCTCATTGTTGATATGTAGTGGACAATGAAGGACATACTCACAAGGTTAAACGAATACTTCTATGGCAACAACAAATGCATAGGAGATGATACGAAGGATTTCTTGCATGGATAATTAACGAAGTTGAAACATGTTACTACATGCTAATAAGGGAGCGAACCAATTGTGAAACAATACCTCAAAGTTATAAAAGATAAATGGGCAACTCAAAACATCATGGTGAAGATGAAATTACAACGTTTGGACTTCAAAAGACCTCATAAGGAAACTAGGGTCATTGGAAAGTTCTAGATCGGGCTAAAATGCAGATACAACACACTCAAGGAAAAACTATGAAGACCTAATGAGAATCAATAAAAGAAGATAAGCTTACGTGAACACTTAATCCTTTTTATCTTATGGGTAATCTTAACCAATATGGTAACCCCAGTTAATTATTGGTTAAAGAATTTCAAATGGCCACCCACCCAAGATCTAGGGATTAGTACCAATTTTTTGTTAGTAAAGATATATAACACTATCTAAAAAAAAGTCACAATCATAAGAGGCACGATATAAATTGTATTCTCAATGAGCTATCCAATCTTGAAAGTTTTTATTTTTAAATTCTCTTAATAGAAAGTTGTCCTTCTACTTACCAAAGAAAACAAGAAGAATAACAAAGTTGACCACAATTACTATACTAAAGTTGAGAGAGATGGACTACACTACAGCACATTGAGCTCTCCACACAATCGTGATCTCTCTCACAATGGCTAAGGATACCGAACAATAACAAAGTTGACCACAATTACTATACTAAAGTTGAGAGAGATGGACTACACTCAAGCACATTGAGCTCTCCACACAATCGTGATCTCTCTCACAATGGCTAAGGATACCTCCTTGCTCATGGTTTTTGTGTTTGCTCTATAAAAAAAAATTCTACAACACTCTTCATTATCTTAAATTGTTTTTGGTTGTTTCTATTGCTTTTGTAGGTGACTAGCCTTTACAGTGAGAGAACCCAGCACAAGCAACCACTATCTATAATGGCTTCCAAGGACCATGTGGGATTTAAACAACATATCTCAATGGACTCTTTAGTTACACTATTAAAGAAAATAGACTAGACGCATTATCACAATGTCACTAGGTATAATGGAACTCTTTAACAAGTCACACAATCTTGTAAAGTGAACTCTAAGACATCATTTTATGGTCATGTCATTGCTATAAGACATTATCAGCAATTGGATTCAACAAAACATAAAATTTCATGTTGGTTAGCAATCAAACATTTCCTAAAGGCTGCAATTTGGTTATTTTCTTCAATCAAATTAACAAAGATATGGTCTTTGAAGAGGTTCCCAAGATGATGGGAAGAATGGAATTATTCATAAAAGGCTAGATGATAGTGTTTGACCCCTTTACAAGCATACATTTGTCGATTCCAATGTTAAGGATCTAGATTCTTTCTTAAGAGTTTTTAAATAACTTTGCCTTCAAACAAGTGGGAAATGCTCTAGTATTCCTCTTATTACCCCAAAAGCTTATACCAAAGCACACTAATATATCTTTTGAAGGGTTGTACATGGACTTGAATTTGAACACATTGTTGTCATCCTCTTTAAAGCTATAATTTTCTAGACTACACCTTGGAGGAAACTATTGGAAGATGAAAATATCTCTTTCAGTTGTAAGGCAATCTCAAGCCCAGCAACCTAGCACAATTGCATCTAAACCAAAAGTAGTAAATAGATAATAAGACAAATAAATTGCCAAAGGAGAAAAGCCTTTGAATCTCCAAGCCTCCCTACACAACCTTTTACGAGGATAAAAAAGGGAAGATAATAGAGAAGAAATCTTTAGGGCACCAATTAAAAACACACCATAAAAAAGGTTTAGTGGATCTCAATCCTTTTCATACACTAGATGATTCCAATCAAGTATTGATTTACCTTTTTCAGACATCTCTTACGTAATTCCTCCTTGAAGAGAATCCCTAGATGATGGAGCCTTTGGAGGCTTGTAGGAGGAGCGTTTAACACAACTCTGGAGCGCCCTTGCATTAGAGCCTTGCTTCTAGGCAACATCACCTTGGAGCTTGACTTGTGTACCCATCGTCACCCCTTCACTTGCACTTAAGTGGAAAAAGCCTCAACCCATGGGTGCAAGCTATGAGTAAGCTTAAGATTGATTGTAATTGTCGCCTCAACAATAAACCTCTCACTTTAAGCCAACTCTCTCATGCAAGACCAAGGGGGCCTTCCCTATTAAATCAATAATCAAATAACTAGGTCTAGGCTGGAGAATGAAACAATTAGAGAACTTCTAGACTATAAATGACAAATAATGAATAGATTAATAAGTAATATACTTAAATTAGGCCGTAGGTTAATTGTAGGCAATTAACCTAGATAATTAATTATTGTACTAAGTCTACTCTTTATGAAGAGTCGTGACTATATATTAGGGGTATAAATAGCAAGTCTTTCCATCATTGTAATCATGAAATGGAAATAATAATAAAATATATATTTTTATATATCCAATTGCTCTCAATTGGTATTAGAGCCAAATTATTGGCTGCCATCCAACATGTGTTTGGCATTAGACCATGATGAAACTAAGCTCCACCTTATGGAAGTTTGGGAAAGTTTGCAAAAAGTTCCCATGTAGCACGAGAACCACTCCTGGCTTTTTGGAAACTCGTTCCCAAAGTTCCAACGAACTTGAGAACTCGTAGGGAACTTTCCAAATCTAGCGGGAACCGTTCCCGATGGTTGGGAACTTACTGGGAACTTTTACCATCTAAAATTGGGAACTTGGGAACTTTTTTTGCGCGTTTCCTTTACTGGGAGCTTCCACGCATTCATGATCGCCACCAACTGAAACTAAAATTTCCAAGGAAGAGGAGAAGGAGATGCAAAGATGCACTTGAGGCATTATACAGCCTGGGACTGAATGTATGGAACACAAAAGACAAAACAAATCGAAATTACAATGTCATAAAAAAAATTATGAGTAGTTCTTGAACTAAATATATACCTAACCCACCCACCATTATCTTTGAGATCATTTGATATCGCTTTCTAGTTTATCCGTGCATGTCTTTGAAAACATGGGTTCCTCTCCTTGGAGGGTTGTTAACAACATTCCTATTTCTTCACGGCTATACAAATACATTATTGACCTAACCCTCCCATCATTATCTATGAGATCATCTGATCTTTATTGCTTTCTAGTTTATTCATGCATGTCTTTGAAAACATGGGATCCTCTCCTTGGAGGGTTGTTAACAACATTCCTATTTCCTTGCGGCTATACATATACATGGTTGACTCAAAAAAAATTCTCTAGAAAATTAAGTTGCAGTAGAAGTCTATTTCGTGCTACCTTGTCGAGTTGGTGCACTAATCACTATCTACCACCCGTGCTAGAGTATCCACTCGTCCCGATGTTGAAATACAGTAATCATTAATCATTAATAAAAGTCCCCACTTTAGAAAGAGTCTACCTTATATAATCAATGATGTGGATGGTAATCTTGATTTTATTGCCATTTTCATCTACTAAGAGGTTCTAGTTACAACTGTAATACAAGGGATAAGCTAAGTCATTTGGTTTCTGTTAATGTTTCTCTTCTTCTCTATGTTTCTTCTCTTCTCATGTTTTTTAATTATTTTATTTTTATATTTTTTAATATATATTATTGTCGTTTCCAACCTGTTGTTTCCTTCAAATTTGGTGGAAACTTCTAGACGTATATGATACTCGTACCCGCGTTCCCAACGTTCTGCGTTCCAAAAACTTGTGCAACATAGAAAAATTCAAGAAATCAAGGAATTATTAGAAAGATTTAACTATCCAAATCTACCCCAAGAAGGCACTGACCAAGGAAAGTCTTCAATTGAAGTCGTCCAAGAACCAAACCCAAAGGAAGACTTTGAAGAAGGATTGTACGTCGAGGAATGTGAAATACAAGAAAGACCATGCAAGGTTTCCACACGAGAAATGGAAGGAGGAAGAGATGATGCAATGATAAATGTGACAACTGCAAATGCATACCTCGCAAACAATATAAAAAAAGGCAAGAGCATTGACATCAAGGAAATAAGCAAAGAAAAATTACTTGAGAAGCAGAGGCTATATCAGATCACAATAGAAGCCTTTGAGATGAGATCTCTTAGGCATCCCAACATCTACTAGCTGCTACCGCTAAAGCATCTACGAGTAAGTTCCCCTCTCGAGGAAATGCCCTTGTAGCGAAAGCATCAAATAATCCAATCATGTCTCAAACAGCATTCCTATATCGTCTTAATCTAACATTTTTCGTTCATCATTTACCTGGCAATTGATTAAATCAGAGTCCCCTATAACCTTCAAACATTTAATGCTCATATCTCGGGTGATTTCAAGACCTAACAGCAGGACTTATTCAGTGACATTGTTGGTACAATCAAATTCTAATCGAAAAGAGAAAGTTTTGACCTCTCCTAATGGTGTTGTGAGAACAATTCCTGCCCTGGAACCATGCCTAGATCCAACTCCATCAAAGTGCATTTGCCAAATCCCATTCCTGATATGTTTTTCTTCACAACACTTTGTTTCAGAGTCAGCTATGACCATATAGTTTCCCACTTCATCATCCATATACAGTATTTCATTATAGGGTTCCTCAGGGTCTTCTACATGATCTCTCATGGCGAGTTCATTGTACAAAGTGACATAGATTCCCCTTTCTACTGGAATAGTAGTGTATGAAAGATCCAATTGAAAACTTCCTCCAAGCTTTGATGCCCATTCCCATTCCTGATATGTTTTTCTTCACAACACTTTGTTTCAGAGTCAGCTATGACCATATAGTTTCCCACTTCATCATCCATATACAATATTTCATTATAGGGTTCCTCAGGGTCTTCTACATGATCTCTCATGGTGGGTTCATTGTACAAAGTGACATAGGTTCCCCTTTCTACTGGAATAGTAGCGTATGAAAGATCCAATTGAAAACTTCCTCCAAGCTTTGATGCCCATTCTCATGATAGCAACATTCCCCATGCATCCGGTATGTCAACCACAATGACATCCATATTTATAGCAAAATATGGATAGACTGCTAAATTAACTTGTAAATCCTTAATCGGACCATAGACCATGAGAGGTTTAGAATCCAAACCACGTATTTCTGTAAGGACAAGATGCTTGCAATCCTAATTGATTCATCACAGAGAAGGGCATGATGTTGGCTGATGCCCCTGAGTCAAGCATGCAATTGTGTAAAATCAACTTATTTACTTGGAGGGCTATGAAAAATGCCAGATAACCTTCATGCTTTGGGAAAGATGAATATAATAAACCTCTCAAGCAAAAGCTGCTTTGACCTAATCCACCCAATACTAGCTCTGGTATTTAGTCCCAAAACGTCTAACTTTTTACCTTGCATGGAAAGAAAGCCTCAAATGCTTTAGTGCAACTCGCTGGGATTCCCAATTGGCAATTATGCTCGCTTTGCCAAAACAGAAACATCAGTTCACCTTCCTATTCAAAAGATCACAACTTTATAAGCGATCTTGTGTCATCCTTTGGGGAGTTTCCTTGACACAGTTCACTTTCCCTCAATGACTACACATGAAGTTCTGGGATGGATTACTGGATAGTGGCTCATTAGTACACACTTGCATGGGTAAACAGTGGATCAACAGTGAATAGTGGCTCATTAGTACACACTTGCATGGGTAAACACTAAACAGAGATCTGGGTGCAAATGCTATCATAAAACAGCAAAAGATTGAGAAAAGAGAGAACAGGATGAATGCAACGAAATATTTGACAGAGAGAATATCTGCTATTATGGCTTTTTGAAACCATGATTTGTGGGCATGAGAGATTCCTGTTGATGATTTGAAGTGTAGCAAGCCTTGGGCAGGGATTGGGTTTGATTTGGCATCGCCTTCACATGTTCAAGTATGTTTAGAGAACACCTAACTCAACCATCCTAACCACGCCAAGTCTCCCAAGCAGAAAATGATCCTTCATAACTGCCAATCGCTGATCTTGACAAAGTCCAGGAGTGTGATATAGTTTTAATTGTTAGTCGTCATACTGAAAGATTTCCTATTTTATGATTTTGCCTCTCATCACAGATTTATTTGATTGAAATTTGTTCTAAAATAGTGAATTCCATCAAAGAAACAACATCTTAATTGTAGCAAAATAACAGCAATTGAATAGACTTATTGGATACATGAACAACTGGTCTCCTGTAGCTGCCACCCCTCCCTAGAAGTAACAGTAATTAAACCAGCACAGGGATATTAAGAAGACGGAGAAGGTGTTGTTTTAAACAATGACCAAACAGCAGAAAAGGCTGGTCAAAAGACAGAAATTTTGGGCTGCTCAAGTGGCATATTGGAGATTACAGCAAGGTCGACCTAGTGGACAACTAGAAAGGTCATTGAGAGCTAAGAGAGTCTTCTCAAAATAGCACTCCCCTTTCTCACGTTAAAAGCGTTTTCTAAAGGGGATTTAGGCATTGAGAACAGTCGACCTTGTTAAAGGAGGAAAAGTAGGAATAAAGGGGCAACTTTATCATTCAAAGATCAATCAAAGCAGCAAGTGGGGGCAAATGATATTCAAAATTAGAAACTTAGAATCAACAGCTTTGCCTAGCATGTAGTAAAGTCAACTTTGAAGGATAACTTGGCTTTTTCCATGATTTAATGTAAACAGGATAAGGTCACCCAAATAGCAGCAGAAAGACCATAAGGCGACCTGCATGCAAGATTTCCTGATTTTGTGTTTTATTTCTATCCTATCTCAGATTCTCAGTACTAAGGTTGATTCAGTTATATATATCCTTGTTGTTTGAATCTTGGCTCTTAGTGATTTAACTGTTTGTCATGTTATGGTAGTTACATGTACTTGTTTTGATTTTCCTTTAACTTAGGGTGCACTTCTTCTCCATTCATTTCCATTTGCTTCCTTGTTTAAAGTCACCTCTAAAACCTGATCTCAACCATTAAAATCCATTGCTTGATAATAAGCCTCACTCTTAGCTGTTCAAAGACAGCCAAAGAGGGAGTCTTGTATGTTGTTTTCATCGTAATATGTGCATATTTTTAGATTAGACCACAATATACATCTTCTAGGGACACCCCCTATGACTAGAAAAGCACCAGTCCAAACAGAGAGGCTCATCAACAGTGACAAGCGTTAGTTTGCATACAATTATCATGTGATTTTGCTTATGCAGATTTATGTGATAACAGGATGATTTCATCCAAGAGGAAACAAGGCTACAGACAGCTTCAGCCAGAGTGGATGAGATCCAAAACCTGCCCCTCATCCGAGAAGGTGAGGAGAGGTGGTAAGAAAGGAGGACCAGAGAAGAAGTTAGAAGAAGGAAGATTCTAGCTCTTTGAACTAGGACAAGAAAGACTTCAATTGCGTGAAGTGTTTGGCCACTATGCATCTCAATGTCCTGAGAAGAAGAAAGAGAAGCCGGAAGGGAAGCATTAGCAGTGATAGCAAAAGCTATTTTGTAAGGAGTGCAAAAGCTTCTACTCGAGAAAGTGGATGAGTTAGCATCCAAGCTTGAGATAGAAATTCTTTCACAGTTTTTTTCCTTTCCACTAACACTATATCTGGTGTAGGTTGGTATGTGGACAGTGGAGAAACAAGACACGTGACCTTCAACAAGAAGGCTTTCACCAGACATCGAGAACAGGACAATAACATCTAGGTGGAGTTGGGCGATTATGCCACTTATCTAGTTACCGGAATGGGTCTTGTCTCTTTCTGCATGCCATCATGGCATGTTCTTGAGCTAGATGATGTTTTGTCTGCTCCCAATTTAAGAAAGAATCTTCTTTCAGTTTCAGTGATGACAAATCTTAGGTACGTGGTTAATGGTTATGTTTGATGAACAGTAAGCTACTATTAGAGATCACAGCCAGGACTCGAGTTTTGGCCAAAGATATGCAAGAAGGTGACCTTTACAGGTTGCTTGTTGATCCGATCAAACATGAAGCTTCAGTGCATGACAAGGACAAATTGAGCGAGGTTTGGCTCAAAATATTTGGTCACCCGCACTAAGGAGCATTACCTCTCTTGAAGTACATGGCACAGGAAATGTCAACCTTAAAGATCAAGAAGACAAGTGTGCAAGGATTGTGCACTTGGAAAGTATGCCAACCCTACTTTCCCCAGCAGTGAGCAGATATATCAAAAGAGATTCTTGATCTAATCCATTCAGACATATGTGAGCCAATGACTCCAGCTTCACTGACAAGTAATATTTAATGTGTCTGTCTCTCATTCATGATTCCTCTAACAAAACCCAGATTTACTTTATGAAGACCAAGGATGAACTCTTCATTATGTCCCAAGAGTTTAAAGCACTTGTGGAAAATCAAATAGGTAAGCAGATTAAGCAGAGTAGACCTCCAAAGACTTTGATGCCTTTTGCAGGGAACCAAGGATAAAGAGGGCACTGACAGTACCTACTTCAATAGAACAACATTTCCAGCCCTTAGGGCACACTTTCCAAGGAAATAACAGAAGTGAAAATGCTTATTACAGCAAATTTATTACACCACTAAATTTGTTCCCTCGGCCTCTATATGTTTGATGAATCACTTAAAAAAATCTGTTCGATATTATGTCAAATTGGTATGCATAACCAGCACTGAAAGCTAGAAACTACTCATACATCATGCAAACATATTGAAAAACAAATCTGCAAGTACACAAAGTTTGGGCAGAAAAGCATGCTTCAATATATATATTATATATATATAAGAAAGATAAAGTTAAAAGTACATACCAACAGCTTAAATCAAGCCAGTAAAAGTCATGCTCTCCAATCCCTTGCTAGGGAAACAATAAGAAAACTGTACCCACCAACTCTTCCTAGCTAGGAATCACTCCCAACAAAAGCTGGTCGCTCCAGCAAAAGATCAAAATAAGCTAGCACACACACCGGCAAGTTCTCCTTGGCACCTACACTTGCTTCACACAAGTGTACAAGAAAGTCTCCCTCCATCTTCTCCACATAAAGCACTCCAAGTAGTACTAGAGTTTCCAAATGAAAGAAAACCTTAGTCTTTTCACACAATAATAAAATGGACCATGTCCACAAGAAGCAACCTAACTAAACATTACATAAGTGTAAATTTCCTTAAAATCCAACTAGGGCTAGAAGCATGCAAACTAATTACTACCAATAACCACACATGGATTTCTTCACTATGCAGCTGAAAATAAATACTGAAAGAAATATAGCAGCAATCACATCAATCGAGACAACTCAATCTTTTTGAGTATAAACCCCCGAACAAAACCCAAGATGGGAAAACCGGTGCAGCAGTATGAGAGTATATTTTATTTCAGAAAATATGGAGCCTTTTACAAATCAGAAAATCGATTTTTCAGCCCACAATGGAAAAATCGAATCACACATAAATACTAAGAAAAACCTGTGAAATGGGCACGGATCCCAATGCAGCAACTCTGCTGCAACAGTATGGATGTATGAACTGCTGTACAGATCCGTACGGCCTGTTGTACGGAATCCGTACGGCCTACTGTACGGAGCGTACGGAAGTACGGGCTGTGCCGCTGTATGGTCACCTCTGCCTGCTCACTCTGTCTCTCTCTCTACGTTGCCTTCTTCTTCGAATGGCTGCTCCTCCGTCTTTTTCGTCAAAACTCTTCTTCTCACACTTCTCTTTCTTTATCTATGTCGGAATGCAATTGTGTGTCCTCTCCACCAATTGATCTTTCTTATATAACTCATTGGCTAAGTGAATACCCTAATCTCACTATAGATCTATGGATGAGATCTTCCAGTGAAATCAATGGCTAAGATTAAATCAACCATTACTTTAATATTTTTCACTTTTACTTTATTTAAAAAGTATTCCAATAAGTCAATAATTAATTAAATACAATTGGCTTCCAATTAATGTCTTTTGCATGCAAGAAGACCTTCCTTCGTTGTCACTTTCTAACACCCCTCTCAACGAGGAAGGGATCGATAACAACCCCAACTTGTCTCTGAACTTCACAAACTTGAGTTTGCAAAGTGCCTTGGTGAATATGTCTGCCACCTGCTCAACTATCTGTATGTACTCCAACCGAATGGTTCCTCTCTGAACACAATCTCTGAGGAAGAGATATCAGATGTCAATGTGCTTGCTCCTGTCATGGAACACTGGATTCTCAGAAAGGTTGATACCACTTTGATTGTCACAGTGAACTATAGTAGTCTCTAGCTCACTCTCGAATAATCCTGAGAGCAACTTCCTTAGCCACATCTCCTCACATGCAGCCATGCTGGCTTCCATGTACTCAGCCTCAGTTGAGCTCAATGCAACTGATTTTTGTTTCCTGCTGAACCAAGAGACAACTCCTGACCCAATGCTGAAGCAGCAACCTGAAGTGCTCTTCCAATCCTCTACACATCCTTCCCAGTTAGCATCTGTAAACCCTGTCAACTGAAAACTCCCACTGCGCTCATAAACCAATCCATACTCCACTGTACCTCTGATGTAGCGAAGTATGTGCTTCGCAGCTGTCCAATGTACTCTTCGAGGGTTCACCATGAACTGACTCAGAGTTGACTACAAAGCTAATGTCTGGTCGAGTGTTGACCAGATACATAAGTGACCTGATAAGATGCCTATACAGTGTAGGATCAAACTCCTCTGATCCCGATACATCAATCTTCCTCCAGTTGGAAACTAGAGGTATGGCCATAGGTCTACAGTCCTCCATCCTGAATCTCTTCAAGATCTCTACTGCATACATCCCCTGTCCAATGAAGAAGCACCCATCTCTTTGCCAAACCTCCAGACCTAGGAAGTAATGCATCAACCCAAGGTCTTTCATCTCAAACTCTACTGCAAGATTGGACTTGCAGTCCCTGATCAGCTCCTCATCTCTTGTAAGAAAGAGATCATCCACATATAGAACCAGTATGAGAGGTACCTCACCTGCCAAGAAGTACAAGTTATGGTCTGCCTCACTCCGCTGGAACCCCATCTCTCGTAGATAGTTGTCAATCCTCGAGTACCATGCTCGAGGTGCCTGCTTGAGCCCATAAAGAGCTCTCTACAGTATGCATACATGAGACTCTCTACTCTCCACCTCAAACCCCTCTGGCTGCTCAATATAAACCTCTTCCTTAATCACTCCATTGAGGAAGGTTGTCTTCACATCCATCTGATGAACGCGCTAACCCATCTCTGCTGCCAATGATAGGATAGTCCGAATAGAAGAATACCTAGCGACAGGGGCGAAGGTTTCCTCATAGTCAATACCTTCCTTCTGCGAATACCCCTTCGCCACGAAGCGTGCCTTGTACTTCTCCACACTTTCGTCTGCTGCATGCTTTACCTTGTAAATCCATCTAGATACCACCACCTTCTTATCCTGTGGCCTCTGAACAACCTCCCATACCTGATTCTTCATGATTGAGTCATACTCCTCAACCATGGCATCTTGCCACACATCATGTTGTGCAGCCTCCTCAAAACTAGAAGGTTCAGAGTCAATCAACTCTGTCATCAGTGCCATATAGCTCAATCTATTTGGTGGTACGCTACGTCTGAAGGATCTCTATGGAAGACTCACCTGTGTGGAATCCTGAACTGTGGACCTATACCACTTAGGCCATGGCCTAGTGTCTGCCTGTTGCGGCTGTTGGATGTCCTCCTCCTGCTGCTGCTCATCCTCCCCATCAAAGATAGGAGGATCCTGTCCACCTGACTCCCTCTGACTACCAGAGCCAGTTCCCTGTGTCTGAATCTGTACCTGTGACTCCTCCAACTTGACTCCCTCTGAGTCCTCAACTAGCTGCTCCTGTGCTGGTAAGTCCATAGATCTTCTCAAGGCTCTGTCCTCATCAAACTGGACATCCCTGCTCACAATGATCCTCTTGCGAGCTGGGATATATACTCTATAAGCCATGGAAGTCTCACTATACCCAACTAGAAGCCCCTTCTCTCCAAAAGGATCCAACTTCTTCCTAGTGTCAGCACGAATGTGACAATAGCAGATACTCCCAAATATACGCAAATGACTCACGTCTGGTCTAGTACCTGTAAATACTTCCTCAGGTGTCTTCCTCCCCAATGCAGTGTGGGGACACCTGTTCTAGACATATACTGCAGTCTGAAATGCCTTGGCCCATAGGAATAGTGGTAATCCCTGATCAAATAACATGGCCTTAACTGCACTCACCAGTGTCTTGTTCCTTCTCTCTGCCACCCCATTCTGCTGTGGGGTATGAGGAACAGTGTGTTCCTTCTTGATCCCCTCTGATGCACAGTACTCCATGAACTCTCTGCCGGTGTACTCACCACCGATGTCTGTCCTCAATATCCGGATCTTTCTCCCTGTTTGGTTCTCCACGAGAGTCTTGAACTCTCGGAACCGATCGAAGACCTCTGACTTAGCCTTCAGAAAATAGATCCAGGTTTTCCTGGAATAGTCATCAATGAATGTGACGCAGTAACTGTAACCACTAAACGAATGAACACTCATCAGTCCGCAAACATCCGAATGCACCAAGTCTAAGGCTCCCTCAGACTTGTGCTCACTATGTGGGAAAGGTTTCCTGATGTTCTTCCCCAACGCACAACCCTTGCAGTGGTTGTGCTTGTCATCCTGAATTGAAGGAACTCCAATGACTGCATGTCTCAGATGCCTCAGTGCACCATGGTGTAAGTGTGCCATCCTCCTATGCCACAACTCACAATCACTGCTGCTGCTTACTGACCAGAGCCTTTGCAGGCTCAAACTGTAGTCTGTAAACTTTCCCACTCTGAACCCCAATCCCTCTGTCCAATCTCTGATCTGACCCACTTGGTCTGATATATACTTTCCTGTCACGGAAAGTCACTAGAAAACCCTTGTCTTCTAGTGTTGAAACTGATATGAGATTCTTGGTCATCCCTGGGACATATAGCACATCAACAAAGCTTATAGGTTTTCCAAACTCCCTCTGAAACAATACAGTGCCAACACCCTGCACCTGATACCGCGCATCATCTCCTAACTCAATATGGAGATTTACTCCACCCTCCTGCAAGCTCTTGAAGAACCCTTTGTGTTCGTTCATGTGACAAAATGCACCGCTATCAACATACCAGATACTGTTGCTGATGGAGCTTGCCATGTAAGCTATCAAACAAAAGTCCTCCTCAAAACTCTTGCTGAAATCATCCACCTTTGTTGATCCCACCATCTGTGTGTTGTTCTTCTTCTTCTTCTTCTTTGGGCACTGGGAAGCAAAGTGTCCATGCTTGTGACAAATGAAGCACACTTTTTCCATGTCCAAGTTCTTCTTGCCACCCTTCTTCTTCTTTGCCTTCCCCTTACCTTTGCTTGTTACGGCTAGAGCTTCTTCATCCACGATCTGTGTAGCACCGCTAGATGAAGCTGAACCTTGACCCATCCGGGTCTCTACCTGTGTGAAGTCATCCCACAATCTCTGCCAGTCAGGGAGCTTCTCCCTAGCCACCACGCCTTTGACAAAGACGTCTCATGGCTTAGAGAAGCCATTGAGAGCTATACGAACTAGCTCCTCATCCTCAATCTTAGAGCCCACTGCTCCAAGCTCATCCCTAATCTCTGTGAGCCTTGTAAGATAAGGCACCACTCCTTCACCCTTGGCCATCCTGGTACTGCACAATCTCTCCTGCAGCACCATCTTCCGATTTTCATTCTTGCTCTGGTAGAGACTCTCTAAGCCTTCCACATCTCTAATGCAGTTTTCTTCCCAAACAGATGAGGGACTATGTGGTCCTTCACCCCATCCAAGATGATCAACATTGCCCTGGAGTCTATCTTCTTCCATCTAGCCAAATCTGTTGGATCTGTGGGAGCACTCTTCTGATCATATATGTGCTCATCAGCATCACTGACATCAAGGATCCTGGTGATCCTCTCTTTCCAAGTAGGAAAGTTCTGGGCCCCCTGGAGTCTATCCTCAACTCTCAACTGTACGGCCATAATGAATAGTACCTGTAAACCCTTGGATAGTTATGCAGTGATCTATCCAACCAACCTACTGCTTTCTTTCAGCCTATTCAGAAGAGCTTTGATACCATGTAAATTTCCTTAAAATCCAACTAGGGCTAGAAGCATGCAAACTAATTACTACTAATAACCACACATGGATTTCTTCACTATGCAACAGAAAATAAATACTGAAAGAAATACAGTAGCAATCACATCAATCGAGACAACTCAATCTTTTTGGGTATAAACCCCTGGACAAAACCCAAGATGGGAAAACCGATGCAGCAGTATGAGTATATTTTATTTCAGAAAATATGGAGCCTTTTACAAATCAGAAAATCGATTTTTCAGCCCACAATGGCGAAATCAAATCACACAGAAATATTGAGAAAAACCTGTGAAATGGGCATGGATCCCAATGCAGCAACTCTATTGCAACAGTACGGATGTACGGCCTGTTGTACGGATCCGTACTGCTTGCTGTACATAATCCATACGGAGTGTACGAACTATACGGAATCCGAACAGATGTACGGGCTGTACCACTGTACGGTCACCTCTGCTTGCTCACTCTGTCTCTCTCTCCTCTGCGTTGCCTTCTTCTTTGAATGGCTGCTCCTCCATCTTCTTCATCAAAACTCTTCTTCTCACACTTCTCTTTCTCCGTCTCTGTCGGAATGCAATTGTGTGTCCTCTCCACCAATTGATCTTTCTTATATAACTCATTGGCTAAGTGAATACCCTAATCTCACTATAGATCTATGGATGAGATCCTCCGGTGAAATCAATGGCTAAGATTAAATCAACCATTACTTTATTTAAAAAGTATTCCAATAAGTCAATAATTAATTAAATACAACTGGCTTCCAATTAATGTCTTCTGCATGCAAGGACACATGCATGCAGGAAGACCTTCCTTCGTTGTCACTTTCTAACAATAAGTCCTATGAAGCGCTCCAACAGAGTAACCCCAACAACTAACATATTTTGCACAAGGCACAAGCACAAGTAGGAGAACCAAAGGCTTCTTTTCCCCTTATTGACTCAGAGCCTTCCAGCTATGAGGAATTGGTTGGAAAAACAGTATGGCAAGATGCCATGACAGAGAAGCATGACTCCATTCTAAAGAATGATGTATGGAAAATTGTTCCAGGACATAAGGGGAAATCTGTGATAAATAGCAAGTGGTTGTACATGGTAAATCATGTTGCTAATGGTAGCATAGAGAAGCACAAGAACAGATTCGCAGCAAGAGAATTCTCCCAAAGAGAGGGAATTGGCTATGAAGAGACTGCTCTGGTTGCCATGAATACTTCAATCAAAGAAGCCATTGTCCCTTGCATCAATTTTTGGTTGGTCGTTATAGAACATAGGCGTAAAGATTATTTGTTTTGAATGGTCGGATTGAGGAGGCAGTATACATCAATCAACAAAGGGAATTTGAGGTGCATGGATGAGATACCCATGTGTGCAGGTTGATCAAGGCCCTTTACGGGATGAAGCATGCACCACATGCATGTTACCCAAGGATAGATGAGTACATAATGAATTTGGGCTTCATCAAGAATATTGTTGTTAAAAAATGAATCATTATATAATTTGTCATCTATTTTGGTACTTAAAAAAAATTGGAGCTATTGGCTTGTGTATGGCCAAAATGTTATGGGTAGGTCCCACTTTGGTGATTTATGGTCCAAAACCTTCCAGAGCCTGTTTGGGGCTTTAAATCGATGTTTTTGGAGTCAAAACTTTGCAATCTTAGCTCCCAACCTCTCAACGTTGTTCTACACCTCAAGAGCTTTCAAGTAGCACGAAAATCACCTCATTCAAAGTTTGTGTGAAGTTATGCCTCCTGCTATCCTATTGACCACCATGGTACCAAATGGATGCCACATCAACATCCATTACTCACACATGTGGAGCTAATCACGTGTAGACTTTGAAGAAAATTCAATAGGTCCAAAACCCTAACATTAATTGAGGGATGAGGCATGCAAAAAAAACCTAACCCTAAACTTCCAGGCTGTTAAATACTAGGCCACTAGGAAAAGAAAGGATTCCATTTATTTGTATTGTTATTATTCCATAATTGAGCAGAGCATCTGAAAGTGGGATACTGAAGCAGAACAGAGAAAGTAGAAGATCCATAGCAGCCATACTGGCCACAGAGTCCATGGCAACTCCATAGTGACTGCCCCTTTCTTTGCACTGAGAGGCGCTCTACAGCCCAGTATGGGGGAGATCTTGTGAGTCGAGTGTTTGTCGAGTTTGTCAAATGTTTGTGGAGTAACAAAATAATACAAAGTAAAAAGTAATAAATATTATGTCGACCATAAACAAAAAGAATAGTACAAAGTAAAAAGCAAAATATGAGACTTAAACTAGAGACTTTAGAGCTTAGGATTAGGTGGTAAATATTATGTCCGCCATAAACAAAAAAGAATAATACAAAGTAAAAAGTAAATATGAGACTTAAACTAGAGACTTTACTTTTTCCTTTTAATACAAAGTAAAAAGTAAATATGAGACTTTAGAGTGTTTGTCGAGTGTTTGTCCAGTAACAAAATGATACAAAGTAAACAAAAAATAATAATACAAAGTAAAAAGTAATAAATATTATGTCGGCCATAAACAAAAAAGAATAATACAAAGTAAAAAGTAAATATAAGACTTAAACTAGAGACTTTAGAGCTTAGGATTAGGTGGCTCAGGTATTGCACTCAAAGAGCTATTCAAGGATAGGTTTGCACCTCGGGAGATTTGATCCCTCTCGACGCTTCATCGAGCCTAGGATTTGGATCTAGGCTGGTTGTACATGCATTTCATAACTGAGAAGAAAAGAACAAAGCACATGCCTCACCTTCTTGCTAGGTTTTTAGTATTTTACCCTATTGGGTTCCAGTTTTCCAAATGTACATCTTGTGTTCTTTGTGTGGATGGTGTGTTGTTTCTTATAGCTTCTTTCATTTTAATTTCAGTTTATTCAGTGTCTCATTCATTAAGCTAGTAGCAATTAAATCTGAAGATCTAAAGTAATACTTTGCATTAAAAGGGATTTTCATAATATTGTAAACTCTGTTGTGATGAACTATTACATTGGAATATCCAGAGCAATTTACAAATCAGTTGCAGAACCTACCATTTATTATTTAATTAGTAAATATGATCTACTTGTCTTAGGGTCCTATATGTAGATGATCTAATACTTTTATGGAGTTCTGAGAAGCTCACTGCATGGTGCAAAAAGAAGCTAGCTAGTGAATTTGATATGAAGAACATAGGCCTTATGCACTACTTTCCGGGTCTAGAGGTTCTAGGTACAAGTGAGGTATTCCTTGGAGAAGGGAAGTACAAAGTAGAAATTCTAAAGAGATTCCAGATGTTGGATTACAAACCCTTGGCCAGTCTTTCCAAATCTGAAGTTGTATGTCGATTTAGACTTAGATTTGGTAGATCATTCTATGTTCCCTGGACAGTCCTATGTTCCCTGACACAAATATTCCCTGGCCAAGGGGATGGGAACAGCCTGAGGGACAGAGCAGAGAAGGGGATCCCATCCCTTGTGTTGTGCATGTTGATGGGGGATGAGTGCAAGGGTGTGCAAGGGTGGGGACAGCTGTGGAGGGGGTTTCTGCACCAGAGGAATGTGTGAGTGTGTTTGAGTAAAGAATTGGGAGTTCATCCTCTGTGGATCAATGGCCCCAGCTCGGGTGCGGCCTCTGTCAAAGAAAGAGCAGGCTTGACAGAGTGCCTACGGCTAGAACAAACATCCTTCAATTGTCGCTGGTTGGAGGACATTTATAGAGATAAGTGCCAGATGTGTTTAAATACCATGGATGATAATTCTATTATGTGTTTGTCTAAATTATTGTTTATGGAAACATTTGTCCATGAATTTACTGAGCATGGATTTGATGCATTCATGGTAGGAATGATTGCAAATTTAAAATGGGTAATTTAGACAAATGACTGCTATATTTATTTACTTCCGCTGTTAAAAATTATAATATAGCAAATCAATGGAAAGAAATTTTAGAATTGGTATCAGGGGCAGAATTTATATATACCAAGTACAGTGGAAAGAAGCGGAGGGTTATGCGACATAGATTTTCAGTGAGCCAGTTGTTATCATAATAGTTTGTTTTATGTTAATAGACAGAGATGTGATTGGTTGAAGTTTAGGTTGCTGTCATAATTTTTAATTTGAGATTGGTTGAAGTTTAGGTTGCTGCCATAATTTTTAGTTTGATGTGTTTGTCGATCTAGCAATCCTTTAATTGCTGTTTTAATAGGTTATTAGTTTTGAGTTACCTAGGGTGGGTCAATTGTGTCTAGCTTGTTAAATTTTGGTTAGGGTTAGGGTTTGATGCAGAAAACTAAGAAATCAATGTACTTTAATGTAAAATTACATTTAACAAACTAGTACTGAAATGAAATAGTACAGCAGTAGCTTTAACAAGATAGTTTAAAACATAAATTTCATCTATTTCCACTTTTCAACTTTGACACTACCAATGGGTCCTTGTGTTAAAGTAATCTTCAGTATAAGACAAGTCTAATTAATAAGAAGAGTAAGTTAGGATACTTACCTGGGGTGTGGGACCCTTCCTGTTTAATACTCATAGATTTTACTTTCAGAAAGAGCTGCACCTCTCAGAGGTCACTCAACACTAGGAACCAACTGACCCTAACTTAGAGGGTAAGTACAAACCAGAGAGAGAGAGATGAGAGGGTTGAAGTGTAGTCAATCAAGGACAGTCAAAGACAGTTAAAACTTTAGCATAATAGGTCTGGTTAAAGCTTCAAGTAAGCAAAACACAGTCAGACTTTCACTCATGAATCAGACCCTAAATTTGTCTCAACACATAGATCAAATATCAGTCTGGTCAAAAAGCAATTCTCAGCATCAACAAATAATCAAAGACTCAGTCCAAACAGTCTATATAGATTGCAACCTTCACCAGAGAGCTGTCAGCAAACAAAACTTACATCACATAAGGTCACACCCTCCACAAGTGTGCACAAAGCAGGGTTTAATAAAACCCTAAGGCCTCACAGCCTTCACAAGTCTTGCTCAATCAAGCAAACAAGGTGACAGCCCTTGGTTCAGAAGTTGTGACCACACATAGATCACATAAAGCCTCTTTTATCTATTGGCTTCCACAAATGACCTCTTGACAGGTTAGATCAAACTATAAGGGTCACAGTCCAGGCAGATCTGATCATCAAGGGTCACGGCCTAGCAGATGGATCAAATCTAGGTTCACGGCTGGCAGAAACAACTTCATGAGCTCACGGCTAGGTCAAATTAACAAAGTTACAAATATCGGCGATATATCGCGATACGAACTGGCCGGCGATATTATCGCCAAAAATCGCCCCGATTTTTTCAACGATTTTTTCAGGAAAATAGCGCGATATTATCGCGATGTTTGAGAATATATCGCGAGTCGATCATTCCCGCGGGTCAATAAAAAAATAAAAGTTAAAACCGGTTTTTTTTTTTTGTAACTTTGTTTCGGGCTGTGTCTGCATGCATTCATCTTCGAGGAGTCGGACTGTGGGAGAGCTAGGGCACGGGACCGGGGACGGAGCTGAGTCACGGGTGAAGGTTGACCGTTGAAGTGGGAAGGAAAACCGGAGGCGGAGAGGCAGAGCTAGCCAGCTAGGGCCACACTGCACAGGGGACACCGCGTGGATGCTGTGAGTGTTAGGACCGGGAGTGAGTCCGCGTGGGAGTGAGCGTTAGTGCCATGGCTGCTGTGAGTGTTAGTGCCGTGGCTGCTGTGAGTGTCAAGACTCGGGAGTGAGTGCCGGGAGTGTGGCTGCTGTGCTGACGAGCAGGGCATTCCAGAATCCAACCCCAAGCTTCCAAGTTCCAGGTATGTGCATGCAGCGTGACTGCTCACTGTTGTTTTTTTTTTTGTTTTTTTTTTTTTTCTTCTCTGTGAATGTAGAACCAGGGAGGCTATACCCGTTGCCCCTATGCCTTAAGGCTTAATGTGCCCGACTCGGGGCCTCAGCCATTTTTTTTAATTGAAAAAAAAATTAAAAACTTAAAACTTAAATTAACACAGTTTACAAATTGAAATTTTAATTAACACAGTCTCAGAAGTTCAGAACTGTGTTAATTAAAATTTCAAACACAATCTGAAATCAACTGAAACTGATGTAACAAAATTTGAAATTAAAATTAAAATTAACAAATTAATATTCGATAACAGAATATTTGTCATTTTCAAGTCAATGTTAGAGATGAAAGAAAGGATTTCAAGGTTATAATCGACCCACTTTTCACAGAATCCTCCTTATAAGAACCATGCGGCATGCATGCTTTACTTGATTGATAATTGCAAGCAATAACTTCAAGAACTTAACTTCTTGATCTGAAAATGCTCAGTTTTTACTTAAAGAAGGTCATTTGTGATTTGAGTGTCCCTGATTATGGTCTACTACTAGCTGGTGTTTCTGGGCTACCAAACTGAAACTGAAATTAATTAACACAATCTATTTTAATTAACATTTTAATTTGTTAACAATTTACAACTTTACACAGTTTACAATTAAAATGTAAATTAATTTTTTGTTTGTATGATTTGTTATTTTTAATTTTTTTGCAATAAAATAATAAAAGTATGCTAAAAAAACTTTTTTTTTATGTTGTGCCTGTAGGTTCAAAGTTTCAACTTTCAACTTTCAACAAACATGCCGAAGACTTTGGATCCATTATGGGACTATGCAGAGCCTCTTGATCCACAAAATCGCCAAAATCTAAAATGCAATTTGTGTGGGAGGGAGATGACGGGAGGGATAAGTAGGCTCAAATACCACCTCGCACAACTTTCAGGGCATGAGGTGGATATTTGCAAAAACTCCACACCTGAAATTATTCGTAGGGCCAAACTCGCAATTGAAAGTATTGGCAAGAAGAAAGATGAAAGGGAAGCTCTCAGGCAGGAACTTGGAATGAAAGTGTCATTAGGATCCGGGACAGCCGGACACACTTTAGGGGGAGTGGGGAGTGAGACCTTTTCCTCATCTTCCGCCATGCCTTCAACAACATCTAATTACTATGTTTCGAGATCCAGGCCTGGTGGACAACCAGGTATAAAGTCAATGTTCAAGATAAATGAGAAAAAGGAAGCAGACAAACTTGTGAGTCGGTGCCTTTTATGGAGTGATATACCATTCCACTTTGCGAGGAACCCATTCTACGTTCCTATGTTTGATGCCGTTGCTATTGTTGGGCCGGGGTATAAGCCCCCCACTTATGAAGAGCTGAGAGGGCCCCTCCTTGATAATGAAAAGGTTGATTGCACTACTAGGTTGGAGGAGCTTCGAGGTTCATGGGAGGTCACGAGATGCACAGTGATGTCAGATGGTTGGACCAATACGAAGGGTAGGACCCTTCTCAATTTCTTGGTTCATTGTCCTAGGGGCATAATGTTTATAAAATCTGTGGATGCATCTACACATATCAAAGATGCAGCATTACTATGTGAGTTGTTGGATGGGTTCATCTAGGAGATAGGACCGCAGCATGTTGTCCAAGTTATAATGGACAATGCTGCGAATTATGTGGCAGCTGGCAGGATGCTTATGGACATATATCCTTCTTTGTTTTGGACCCCTTGTGCTGCACACTGTTTCGACTTTGATCTTAGAGGATATGGCAAAGATTGAGTTTATCAGGGATGTCATTGATCCAGCAAGAAGCATCACCAAATTTATATACAATCATGCTTCTGTGCTTAGCTTGATGAGGCAGTTTACTCATGACAAGGAGTTGGTTCATCCCGCCATCACTCGCTTTGCCACTTGTTTCATCTCTCTTCAGTCTCTCCATACTTCTAAGTGGGACTTGCAAACTATGTTCCTTTCAGCTGAGTGGCGTGCTTTATCGATTAGCACTAAACCGGAGGGACTTGCCATATCCAGACTAGTGTCATACCAGGAGAGCTTCTAGGATGGGGTGAAGGAGGTGTGAGCCATCTGTGAACCTTTGGTAAGGGTTCTTTACTTGGTTGATGGAGACAAGCGCGCAATGGGCTACCTATATGAGGCCATGGATAGGGCCAAAGAGGCCATTCGTGCCTACTGTGAGGACAGGGGAGAGGATGGGCAAGCGAAGCAACAATTGATATGGGCGGTGATTGATCAGCGATGGAACAACACACTTCATCGCCCCATTCATGCTGCAGGGCTATTCCTCAACCTCGCATTCTCTTACTCCTGTGGCTTCCGGTTTGGTGGAGAGGTAGTGGATGGGTCCTTGGAATGTGTCGAGAGGATGGTGCCAAGTGAAGATGATCGTTCAGAGATTTCCAAAGAGTTGGAAATCTATAAGAGGGCCATGGGAACATTTGGGTTTGCTATGGCTATCAGGGACAGGAAGAACAAAATGCCAAGTAAGCTTCACCTTGTTTCAAGTTCAACTTTCAAGAATGAAAATTCAATTTATTTATTTCTTTGTTTTAAATTTTAAATTTTCAATGTCTTCTCTTATGTTTCTAACTTTCTCCAATTCATTGTAGATAATTGGTGGGAAACCTATGGCGCACGAGTACCCCATCTCCAAAGTCTTGTTGTTCGGATCCTTAGCCAGACATGCAGCTCTTCTAGTTGTGAGCGCAACTGGAGTGTATTTGAAAAAATACACACCAAGAAGCGCAACAGGTTAGAGAATTTGAAATTAAATTCGAAATTCATTATCTATTGTAATTTATGTCCCATGGGTAATTATAATTTATGTATTCCGAATTCTAATTTAAAAAATTCACTGTCCTCATACAGGTTGGATACCCAACGCCTGAATGATCTAGTGTACGTCTCCTACAATCTCAGGTTGTGGGTGAAGCAGCTTCAGAAAAAACCTGATGTGGAGGCCATTTCATTGGATGACATTGACACCACTACTGTGTGCAGAGTGGAGATTGAGGAACCTGTTATGGAGGCAGCCCCTGATTGGTTAGAGGATGATCATGATACACAGAATCCCCAGAGTGAGATATGGGAGGATGAGGGGTTTGGCTTTGAGAGTGTGCCACCACCGGAGCCACCAGTAGCAGAGCCACCAGTAGCAGAGCCACCAGTAGACTGTCCAGTTGCACAACCACCGGTTGCACGGCCACCGGTTTCACGGCCACCGTTGTCACGACCACCGTCTCAGCCAGAGGGACCCAGATATAGGGGCAGTGGTAGCAGTAGCAGTGGTAGAGGTCTTGATGAGCGTGACGTAGTAGTACCTTATCAGTCTTCTAGTTCTTCTATATTACATCAGAGACCAGGCACTTCTAGAGGCAGAGGACGCCATAGTCCACGACGACCCCCACGAGCACCTGGGCTTTCTAGCTCTAGAGGCAGAGCCATTACTAGAGCAATTACCTTTACTCGTAGAAGGGGTAGAGGGAATCCATAGTTTACTTTATTTAGTTGATTTCATTGCATATGACAGTTGACTCTATGAGATACATTGATTGTATTTTTTTGGTGATTCATGAGTCGGGGACTCAAGATCCAGGACACGATTCATTTTTGATGTGTGATGTCTAGACTCTAGACTCTAGCGATACGTCTTATTATTTATGCATCTTATATATCAGTTTTCTTTCCATATGCATGTGGCAATGTGTTTAAACTTTATTTGATGTTCTTGTTGCTTTAGATGTTTAGAAAATTGAAAAAAAATGAAGGACACGATTCATTTTTGATGTGTGATGTCTAGCAATACGTCTTATACATCTTATATATCAGTTTTCTTTCCATATGCATGTGGCAATGTGTTTATTTGATGTTCTTGTTGCTTTAGATGTTTAGAAAATTGAAAAAAAATGAATATTTTTGTATTTTTTTTAAGTTTGCCGATATATTGCCGATGTTTGCCAACATTTTCGCCGATAAATCCGATAATTTCTTTTTGGACCCTCGGCGATATATTCGCCGACATGATATTTGTAACTTTGGGACTCAAATATGCTCAGATCCGGCCTCAAGCAAGACAAGGACAGCAGGCCGAGTTCCTCAAAGGTCACGGTTCAGGTCAGATCAGATATCAGATGTGAGATCCCACTTCAATCAAGCTTCAGAGATTGAAGGTAGCAGCAACAAGATCAGCCCTAAATAAATGTCCACAAAACAGATCTGAGATAAAAAATGAGTTTCAGCAGGTGGATGACCTCAAAGCAAGTGATCGAGCAGCAGCTGATAAACTTTAGACAAATCGGATTAGTGTTGAGCAGGTGGAATCCCTAGGCAGATGAGCGAACAGCAGCATACAAGCTTTGTAACCCTTGACGTCAACAGAGCTGAGATTGATAAGGATGGATGATGATAATGAGAGAATAGGTCTCCATTAAATAGATCTTTGATGACTTCTAGAAGCATCATAAATAATTCTTTAATTTATTTAGGGTTCCATTAAATTAGGAGGATACCAAAAAAAATAAACACAACTTATAATAATATAAAATAAAGTGACTTGGGTGGGTACCAGCATTTAAGGTCAAAATAATAGTCATATTTAATAACATAAAACATAAGCAGGGTGACATTAGGTGGGTACTAGGGTCACTTACTTAGTTAGGTGAGGGTACAAGGACCAACACATGACCCAACATAAGATGTGTGGGTACATGACCCATAACCCTAGGACCAAGGGGTGTACCATAAGGTGAGCAAACAACCATAGTACCTATAAGACAAAAACATCAAGGTATAAATCAAAACAACTCAATGTGGGTAGTAGACCCCACTAACCACAAGTCAAAGATGACGTACCACAAGACCAATAATCAACAAAGTGTAAGGACTAAAAGTAAATCAACCAAGGTGGGGAAGGTACAACAAATCATCTCTCTCAAATGTACAAATGTTCCATATAACTTGAAAGTTCATCATCACTGTATAAGGAAGGGTCCACACTGGATGATGTGATCATGTGGTCCTCTAGACTGCTCCTCGGGTCAAATGCTAGTGGCTCCATCAAGGGGTGGCCAGTCCCTTGAGAAGACCATCTAGCTCAACCATCTCAAAGACCTATGAGAAGAGCACATCACAAATCATCATCTTGGTCCACTGACCAAGATCCACCTGGTTAACTAACCAAGTATGTCACTGCGGGAACTACTTGGTCCTCGTGACCAAGAATCTGCCTGGTCCCGGACCAGGAGGTCTCTGTCTCAACCTGCAGGACCTGCTTGGTCCTCGTGACCAAGAAACTATTTGGTCCCAAACCAGAATACCCTAGAGACAAGTAGGTGCCCTAGCCACATGCTAGGGACTTTGCCATGGCATCAACCTGCTTGGTCCCAGACCATGGTCCCAGACCAAGAACCCCACGAGACAGCTGGGGGCCCTAGGGTACCTTCTAGGGTCTTACTCTTTACTATGCCTCGTTAACTTAACCAGGAATCCTAGTTAAATGACTAGGGTACCATCCTCTCTGAGAATGGGTCTCACAGCTGCACTAACTTTTAACATAGCTCAGGTGGCTGATAGGAGATATCGTTATCCTTCCCACCCAGTTTCAAATCCGACTTGTGACGTGTTCTCTCTTTGTGAGCCAATTATTGATTGAGGGTCTTCGTGAACCATGAAGAATATTTCACTCTCAGTTATGGACAGCAGGGTGGGATGTGAAATTACATGTAAAAAAAAGGTACCTAGGGTTAGAATAGGAGTGCAGGTCTGCTTGCCATGAATTAAAAATTTAACAGTGTCCAGACTTGAACAGAAGCTTCCTATAGTCTGAGGGTTGGATTCTTGTTATTTCACATACATTTAAGTTAATCACATCAGGTAGTACCATTTCTGTATCTACTTCAATACTACTCAGTGCATATGTCACCATTAATCATCATTCCCATGTATGCTCAAAAACCTCCATTCCCATGTATGCTCAAAAACCTTACTTTTTTACCCACTTAACCCCAATTGCCTCTAATGATCCAGGTTCCCAAAATTTGGAAGCCAAAAATGACAGTTTCACTCAAATTAAGAATCAACTCAGTTCGAGCTGAGTATAGAAATCTGCAGTCAAATGCCTTAAAATTATTAAATATAGCCCTGCCCAGGGGCCAGCACTAAAAAATGGAAAATCATCATAATCTCTGAGATCTCTTGAAAAACCAACTATTAAGCATCCGCTCCTTAAAATGTGAGTCCAAAGATTTCCACTAATTCATGTTCTCCAATTCAAATTCACCCAAAACTTGAAATCCTTTGGTAAAAAGAAAATACCAAATGCAAAACATATCTAAAAGAGACAGCCTATCTCTGCTTTTGTACACCCCACTCCAAACAGCCGAGTTCAATCTCCACTGCAAGCACTCAATTCCATCTAGGAATGGACCCTTAATTTAAAACCTACAAGATCCACCTTATACTGTTGGATTTTGTTAAAATGTTCTGGCAGCAGTCAACAGACCATTCTATGCATTCTGAAAGATCACTACATAGTCTCGGACTCTCCACTTTAAGAACGCTTTAAGGTCCATCAGTGCCACAGAAGAACAATCACCTTCTCCATCACTACCCTACACCATATAATATTTTTATATTTGGCTATCCATATATTCCTTTATAATATTTTAATTTCCTTTCTCATGAAAACAGTTTCCTAAATTATGTAGAAACAATACCAATTTTAGAAATCTTTGATGTCTCCATTCCAGGTTACTTGCCTAATAAAGATGCTACTCAACATAGAAAGCATAGAGGCTACAGACCATGTGAAGCAATGCAGTTGTTACAATGTTCAGTCCTCAAAATCAACTGAACTTATTCTTTTGTAGTTCTTGATTTTAAGTAGAAGAGGTCAGATCCTCAGAGAAATAGAACACTAGAACTTTTAAGGAACTGCTGTGAAATTATTTAGGCATGAAAATCATATCCTCGTTATAAGATGAAACAATGAGCTATGTGGTGTACCATTCACTGAAAACCTATATATAGAACTTAAACAATACTCATAACTTGTTTTTTTCTGGGTAAAGTCAGTTTTATACACCTATTTCAGTTTTCCTCAAAAGCATGTGGAATCTGTGAATAACAAGAGTTGATGAGAGAGATCTGAATCAAAGTAGTTTTCAATCTCCTATAAAACAAATGTTGCAAAACAAGCCATAAAGTGGTAGTGGGTAAATATCAGCCTTTTGGCTTCTCTAACAACCCTGAGTGTTAAGTTTTTTGATAGGCATTAGTGAAGTGGTCTCATTACATCATGTATGAGATTTTTTATTTTGAAAACCAAAATAGGTTGATTTCAAACATACATGTATAACAAGGAGCAAAAACAAGTTCCATGACCCTAATAAAGATTCTAAATGCACATAACAACAATAATAGCCTTGAGATCGATGGCCATACCAGCTCTGTAGGTAATTTGTCATCTTCAATGAAAAGCCTTTTCGAGAGATCCAATTTTGCAAGTTGGGAAGCTAGGCCATGTAGATCCACAGAAAGAAATGATGCCTGGACAATTGCTTCCCGCCATCCAATCCTTTATTGTTCAGATACTTTCAATTTCAGTAGAAAAACCAAAATATGTGAAAAGAAAATCGACATCTCTTCTTTGACTATACATGTGTGGGTCAATGAAGTCCTTTTTTGTTTAAAAATCTATCCAAAGAAATATGTCCTACAAGAAATTCATTATTACTGAATTTTCTGTAAGAGATTGCAGGGAGAATAACTACAAAGAAATTCTTAAAAAATAAAGGCAGCATAAAATGAAGAAGTCTTATCCGACACTCACAATGTTTTTTCTACATAAAAGTCCAACAGTGTTTTTTCACAGAAAATACTCATTTTTTCCATAGTGCATGAGGGCACCTAAGTGACAAATGAAAGGGAAAAGAGTTGTAAGCTCCAGTAACCTCATAATTAGAAGTCATGTTGTCATCGCTAACAATAAAATGATCATCGTCAGCCCATGACAAACGATTATGCCCTCTCACATACAGCATTGAACTTATACCTGCAGTATCTTCTGCAATATGATTCAAAGTCAGAAGCTTGTAAAACTAAAATATTGATTCTTTATAAAACTGGGCACAGATCAGAACATTACACAACTTTATCTAACTCATGAGCTAGCCACCATGGATTCTATTCTTTGACAGAATGCCAACATTGGGTCTGGACAACATTATGCAACCTTGAAATAGTAAAGAAAGTTTTGTCACAAACATTTTACTCAGAATTCCAACGAATAGTTGTGTTAAACCTTAAGACAAGATCAATAGAAAGTGACAACAGACTAATCTCCTGCACAACTACTGGATAAAACAATCACATAAAGAAGAGCATCTTCGTGATCACAATTGGTCATAATAAAGTAAGTGTGACTAGTCTGTAGCATTCATACCAACAGTTTGGTAAAGTTTTGAGTTTTATAACAAATTTGTTAGACAAGTGACGTAAAATTCAGACCCATTATGACCCATAATCATATAAAGAAAAGCATCTTCCTGATCATAATAGGTCATAATAAAGTAAGTGTGACTAGTCTGTAGCATTCAAACCAACAGTTTGGTAAAGTTTTGAGATTCATGACAAATTTGTTAGACAAGTGAGGTAAAATTTAAAGTTTTAAATTTTACCCCCCCCAACGCTCTCCACGTCCCAAAGACGGGACTCCTGGTGAAAATGTCTCATCATAATCAATTCCTTCTTTTTGAGAGAATCCTCATCATAATCAATTCCCTCTTTTTGAGAGAATCCTCTGGCCACAAATCTAGCTTTGTGCTTTTCAACACTGCCATATCCTCCATGTTTGATTTTGTAAATCCACTTAGAAGTCACTACTGACTTCCCCTCAGGTCTCAAAACAACCTCCCACACATCATTCTTCATGATGGATTGATATTCTTCCATCGTGGCATCCTTCCACACCTGCTGGTTGAAGGCCTCCTCATAGCTGGAGGGCTCAGAGTGGCTCATCAAGGCTACATAGCTCAAGAATCTTTGAGGTCTCTTACTTTCCTTGAAAGTACCACGGGGAGCAACATGCTTCACTGCCTCCTGCAAAGTCTAAGGAGCCCAAATAGGCCTTTTTTTGGCCTACAACAACATCTCTGGGAATATCAACTGGCTCTATTGGATCAATGGGATTAACAAGCTCAACAGGCTCAACTGGCTCCCTCTAAACTACTGAAGGGGGAGGGAGAGATGATATCATCTCCTTTGGACCCACCTACTCCTCACTGTCAATCTCCATGTAAGATCCTCTAGCTCTTCTGAAGGATACCTCCTCTTCGAAGAAGACATCCGTACTAACCTCAATTTGTCTCGATCCTGGGATGTAGATCCTATAAGCCTTCGAAGACTCACTATATCCCAAAAATGTACCCTTCCTACCTGAAGGTTCTAGCTTTGTCCTCTTTTCCTTGGGCACATGAATATACACTGAACAGCCAAAGATCCACAAGTGACCAATCTCTGCCTTCACACCTGTGAAGGCCTCTTCTAGAGTTATGTTCCTCAATATCTTATGAGGACCCATGTTATGTACAGACACTGCGATACTAGAAGCTTCTTCCCATAAGAACATAGGCAAACTCTGATCATAAATCATAGCTATGGCTGCACAATTGATTTGTTCTTCCTCTCTGCAACCCCATTCTGCTAAGGGTTGTAATGAACAGTGTACTCCCTCTTGATTCCTGCTTCCTTGCAAAAATCATTGAAGTCCAAGGAGGTGTACTCTCCTCCATTATCTGATCTCAAAACCTTGATCCTTTTCCCAGACAGGTTCTAAACTTGCGCCTTGAACTCTCAGAATCTGCTAAATACCTATTCAGATTCCTTGGTCTTTAAGAAGTAGATCCAAGTGTTCCAAGAGTAATCATCAATGAAAGTCACATAATATCATAATCCACCCAAGGAAGCAACTGTCATTGGTCCACACAAGTCGAAATGTACTAAATCCAAGATTCCCTGGCCCTACTGTCGCTACTCGAAAAAGAACCCTTGGCATTCTTGCCAAGTGCACAACCTATGCAAATGCCATCATGGTCTACACGGAGTACTAGAAGCCCAGTAACCATCGTCCTCAAGGATGGAAGAGCTCTATAATGTAAGTGAGCAAGTCTTATGTGCCATAGCTCACTCAAGCTGATAGAATCATGCTCCAGTGCCTAAACTGGTCGTGTAGTCAAAATCTATATAAGCTCTCGTCTCGACACCAATCACACAAGTTGAATCTATATTAGAGTTCTTGTGCCATACAAGAACCTTTCCATCAGAGAAGGCAACCTTATAGCCTTTGTCCTCCAAGGCTGATATAGAAACAAGGTTCCTTTTCATTCCAGATACATACAACACATCACACAAATGTAGAGTATCACTAGAATCTAACTGGAGGGAAGCGATCCCAGTTCCCTTCAAAATATATCTAGCATCATCTCCAAGTACAACTCGTAGATGAGACTCCTCCTCTAACAAATTTGTGAGGCTCTCATTATAACCTGTCATATGTCCAGATGCACCACTATCTATTAACCAAGTATCACTAGTGGTAGGAATCATACCTAAAAGAGCAAAAATAAAGAACTTTGTTTGATCATCATTCCTTGACCTCTTATGTGGAGTAGCTTCATCAACATCAGCAGTTGAGGCTTCATACTTTCTTTTCTTCAGTTCGGGACACTGTCTGGCATAGTGACTGTCTTCAATTCGGGACACTGTCTAGCATAGTGACCGTGCTTCTGACATCTGATGCACTGAATATGTGAAAGATCCTTCTTCTTCTTCTATTTTGGAATTGGTCCTAATCTTCCACCTTTATCTTTTCTACCTTGATTCTTCTTGTCCTTACCTTTTCCTCTTTTGGCATGTGCTGCAAGGGCTTGGCTTTCTTCATGATGGGAGCCATACATCTTGCCTCTAGTTGCAAGTCTAGTTTCTTCTTGTGTACAATCTGCCCATAGTCGATCAAACTTGGGCAACTTGGATCGCCCACTAATGCTCTGAATGAATGGTTCCCAAGAAGGGGGAAGACCATTGAGGGTTATCATGACAAGCTCTCTGTCTTCAACTGTTTCCCCAATGGTGCTCAACTAATCTCTTAGTTCAAGAATCTTCATGAGGTAGGATGCAACTGAGTCTGCTCTTGACATCTTGATATTGGAGAGTTTGTCTTAAGGCAAGTGCTCGATTGATGTTGCTATTTGTAGCTTCATCAAAGCATCAACATTTTCTTAGTCATCTTCTTCTGAGAGATCTGAGGTATCAAGTGATCTTTTAGAGAATCTATCAAAATCCTCCTTGCCTTATTAGCATCACTCTTCCTCATTGAGCCTTCTCTGCTTCTTCCTCTGGTTCCAGTACTTTTTCATTCACGAATTTCAGAAGATCATTCTCCTCTAGGATGATGAGTATCCTAGACTTACATGAGTGAAAGTTGGAAGCCCCATCAAGTCTATCTTCCAATTTAACACTATTCATCTTGACTGGAAAAACTGAGATCTGAAATCTACTGCAAAAACCCATTGAAGCTTGGAATTTGGAAAATCTAATTCCGCATATAGATGCGGCCTCCTAGGGCGAGTTGAATAGACCTCCTTTTCTTCCATATCTGTGGACAGAACATCTCAAAAACTGAAACCCTAATTTCCCAGTTTCGATAGAAATTAGCTCAAAACTGAAACTTCACCAAACTGTAATTTACCTCCACAAAAAGGTGTGCCCTCCTAGGGCAAGTTTCCCAAGGGCTCTTTTCAAGAGAAATTATGGAGAGACACCCAAACTTGAATGCCCTAGTTTCCAACAATGGCATTTATTCAACACTGCTTTGATACCATGTTAGATATTAAGATAGCGATATAATTTTCATCTCTTTCAATTTTAATTGCAATAGAAACAAATAAGGATCACTGAAAGAACAACCATGCACGGAAACACAAGAACACAAATAATTTATCTTGGGAAACCACAAGGGAGAAAACCCACCAACCTTCTTATGTGTCAAGGTGGAGAAGGATGAGAGATTAGAGTCCTTCGCTACAAAATCCAAGAAAACAAATAATCCAATGACTTAGAAAACTTGAATAACAACACATCAAATATAGCATATCCTTTACAAGAAAAGTGCGGATATATCCCTAGAAAAAGGACCCTTTAATAACTTGACACCACATGTAATTACCCAACATCTAGAAGGGTGCTACTCAAACTCCTAAATAGAAGTTACAATTCATTTTGGCGACATATGACTTGCTCAATTATGTACCCAGGTGAAGAAGGATGACAGAACATACATCTTCGCTACAAAATTAAAAGAAGCAAGACTTATCCAAGAAAGCAGATGGTTTCCAATGACTTAGAAAACTCGGTTAACACATCAAATATAGAAATATAGCATGTCCTTTACAAGAAAAGTGTGGACCTATCACTAGAAAAAGGACCCTTTAATAACTTGACACACATGTAATTACCCATTATCAAGAAGGGTACTACTCAAACTCCTAAATAGGAGTTACAAAATCTTGTTGAACAAATTAATTGACAGACACCATACTAAATGACAAAACATGCCACAAATAAATGGGCACTAGAGTACACACATGAAAAACATATTAGTAGTCACTACAGGGCAAATGCCAAAATCATAACAATAACAATGAACACTTAATATTACAATATACATAAGCTCAAATAATTCGTAAACCTTACACTAAGATTCACTTCCTCCTGCCTTGGGAGACATTGACTCAATTTCTAGCTGGTCAATCTCCACCGTCTTTTACACAATAGTTAATATGAAGCAGCACAACTGGCATTGAATAATTGTCAAAGGAAAAGAATGATATGCTACTGGCAATCCTATGCAGTATAATTGGAGATGAGGTGTCATTCATATAGAGCATGACAGATTTAAAGTTAATAAGTAAATTGTAATTAAATATTCCAAAGAGACCTGCTCACATAGATTAAGAGTGTTGGAATGTAATTGTTGTAGTTAAGTGGATTGCATAGTTACCAGCGATACATGTTATAGAATAAGCAATTATATAGATAAGAAGAAAGATAAGTAATGGAGGTTGAGCCAACAAGTCTTTCTATTACTCAGCAGAATACGTACAGAAGTACTTTACAATCTCTACTCTACTCTCATGTATCCGGCTCTCCAACCTATACATATGGTTTACAAACAGTTACATAACGACCCGTCGATTCACTAACCGACTCGACATGTAATGACCGACACAAATGTTCGACGTGTTTTACGAAGTGGTCGAACGGAGGACCTAGTCGGGCGGCCGACTTAGGCTCCTCCAACATCTCCCCCACCAACAAAACCTTTCTTCGTCCCGAAGAAATAGGGAGATGAGAATTGAACTGGAGTGAAACGACAAAATTGGACACAATTGCGTAATGAGAAAACTTTGTCGTTACTGCTGGGACTGACTGGTGCTAGTAGACACTTGTTGTTGGACGCAGACTTCAACAATGGCTTCTGCAGATATTGATAGGTGATGCTGAAAATCTTCCCAATCATGAAGTGCATTCTGAATATCGATAGTAAAGGTAGTAAGGCTAGACAGGTTCTCCAATTTGTTGTGAACAGGTCGGTCTCGAATATTGATCATGTCTTGCCCCAGTACAAGTGTTTCGTTGTCGACAGTGGAGAGCAGTCGATGAAGATGTGGCCTGATCTTGTTGACTTTTGTTAAGCTTACTCGAGCTTGTGTGATCCACTGATCTTCTTTCTTCTCCAGATTTGCTAGCTTCCTATGCTCCATACTGATTTGGTCGTCAAGGATTTGTGCTAAAGCTTCATCGGCGGTCTGTCGTTGTTGTTGGAGAGTGTTAATAAGATCTCGGGTTTTCTGCATTTCAACAAACACATTGCCATAATGTGTATACCAGTTGTGCAATACTTCTATAGTCGTAGCAGCTTCCTTGGCATATTGTGCTAACAGACTATGCGCTTCTGTGAAGGCAGTATACTGGTTTGTCATGATGATGGATGTTTCTTTTGCTTGATCCTGTCGTTCCTTAGCCAACTATTCTTGGAGAGTCGACACGACACTTTCCAATAATGCATATGCCTTGTCGAGTGGGTTTTCGATGTCGATCCTCGACGAGATAGGTATCACTTGTTGGACTAAGTTTTCACACTTAGCCAAAAATGATAATTGTTCTGCTTAAAGTGCTTCAATGTGTTTTTTGCAGTGTTACACGGGTACGCGTTTCCGGACCCCGGAAACGAGTTTCCTCGCTCCCACGCGTTTCGGAAACTAGGAAACGAGTTTGGGTACGTTTCCACCGCGTACCCAAATCCGGAAACGGCGGGAAACGCACATAGGGTACGTTTCCTCAAAAGGCGGAAACGTCGGCGAGTTTGTGGCCCAAAAATAGCTCGGATTTCGATGTTTTCACCCGTCACGTTCATTTTCGGGTCGGGTTTGCACTGCAGAGGCCGCGTTTTGGGTTTGCAGATTGTAGAGGACGTCGCAGTGTCCGCGCGAAGCTATTTTCCAGGTCGTCGCAGAGTCCAGGTTAGTTAAGTTTCAATTTCGTCAAGGTTTTATCGTTCTGGTGGTTGGCCGTTCGGCCCTTTCGCGGGTGGCTCGGGGTCTGTCCCGGCCGCCGTTATATATTATAACGGCGGCCGGGACAGACCCCGAGCCACCCGCGAAAGGGCCGAAGGCCCGCGGTCTGTCCCGCGCTGCTGTAACAGCAGCGGGACAGACCGCGGGCCTTCGGCCCTTTCGCGGGTGGCTCGGGGTCTGTCCCGGCCGCCCTTATAATATATAACGGCGGCCGGGACAGACCCCGAGCCACCCGCGAAAGGGCCGAAGGCCCGCGGTCTGTCCCGCGCTGCTGTAACAGCAGCGGGACAGACCGCGGGCCTTCGGCCCTTTCGCGGGTGGCTCGGGGTCTGTCCCGGCCGCCCTTATAATATATAACGGCGGCCGGGACAGACCCCGAGCCACCCGCGAAAGGGCCGAAGGCCCGCGGTCTGTCCCGCTGCTGTTACAGCAGCGCGGGACAGACCGCGGGCCTTCGGCCCTTTCGCGGGTGGCTCGGGGTCTGTCCCGGCCACCACATTACATTTCGATTTTAATTTTTAAGTTTCAATTTAAATTTTAATTTTAATTTTATTATTTAACAACAGTTTAAAAAATTAAAAACTAAAAAAATTGAAACTGTTACAGATTCACAGAATTAAAAAATTTGAAATTTCATTGCTTAACAGCCAACAGGTCAAACACAAACAGCAATAGCAAGTTGCAACAATGAGTCACAACAGCAATAACAGTGACAGCGACAGTGATACTGATAACCCAGAAATTCAAAACAGTGATAGAATGGCAGCAAGCATGAATAGGCCTGTGCATGGGGCAGATTCTAATGGGCCACCTAGAAGTTTGTCAGAATATGCGAAGGGGACATTTGATCCTTTAAAACCCCTTCTATTATATGCATCCAAACAACCAAAAAGAGCTTCAAACGCTGGTGGTGGTTCACGTGATTGGAAATGCAATATTTGTGACCATGCTTGGGTTGGCAGCTATAGCAGAGTTAGGCAACATCTTTTGGGGATTCCAGGTAAAGGAGTGCATGTTTGTGCCAAGCTGACAGCAGAACAAAAATCTGAACTTTTGAGGCTGCAATTGGCTGTAGATGGAAAAGGAATGTTTTCTAGCAGAAATGTCACCTCCCACGATGACCCTTCCAAAGCTATGTCTCCACCATCAGGGGTTGGGAGTGCTACATCAAAGAGAAAAAGGTCGGAGGGTTCTAGTTCTACATCTCGTTCTTGTGCAATAGGTACCACATTAACTGGCATGTATAGTTTGCAAAAACGAGATGATACAGATGATGCAATTGGCAAATTTCTGTTTGCTAATGGAATTCCTTTCCATGTTGTTCGTTCTCCTTACTATAGGGAAATGGTTAAAGCAATTGCAGAAATGGGACCTTCATATCTACCACCCGGTGAACATAAGATAAGAACAACAATTCTAGAAAGGCAGGTATCAAAAATTAATGTGCAAAAGGAGGAAATGAGACAAACATGGGTGAGGTTTGGGTGCTCTATTGTTATGGATGGGTGGACAGACATAAGCAAGCACCCACTAATCAACATCATAGTGACATCTACAACAGGTCCATTCTTTCTTAGAGCCATTGATTGTTCTGGAAAGCGCAAGGATGCATCTTTCCAATATGAGCTTCTTCGGGATGCTATAGAGGAAATTGGGGTTGATAATGTGGTGCAGGTTGTGACAGATTCAGCAGCAGTTTGTAAATCAGCCGGGTTATTGATTCAGAGTAGATATCAGCATATTTATTGGACTCCTTGTTGTGTGCATGCACTCAACAATGCATTGAAGGACATTGGCAAAATCCAATGGATATCGGACTTGGTAACAGCTGCTAGAGATGTGCAGATGTTTATCTGCAACCATCACACCTCTTTAGCCATGTATAGGGCTCACACGAGGAAGGAATTCCTCAAGCCAGTTGATACTAGATATGCTAGTTATTTTCTCTTATTGGAGAGGATGCTAGAGGTACAAGCACCATTGCAAGCCTTAGTTGTGAGTCCAGATTGGGGAAGGTGGTCGGAATCCAAGACAGACTTGGGGAAGAAGGTTAGAACTCAGGTGTTGGACAATGTTTGGTGGGAAGATTGTTCTTATTTGGTATCATTCTTGCGCCCTATTGTGGAGGTGATTCGCTATGCCGATTCTGATTCTCCTAGTCTTGGAGAAATCTATGAGACCTTTGATAGTATGTTGGGTCGTGTGAAGGTCGCCATTCAAATAAGGGAGCCCTCATTAGATTTCTATACAACCCAGGTTCGACCCGTCATCCAGCGTAGATGGGACCGCATGAACACACCTTTGCACATGGCAGCATATGCACTAAACCCAAAATGGTATGTGGAAAGGCCTGGGAGAGTGCCTCCCATTGATGATCCCGAGGTAAAGAATGGTTTTCTAGATGCAATTGAAAAGATGTACAGTGAGGAGGAGGGGGCAAAACTTCGAAGACAATTTGTTCAGTTTGCAAGTCTTACTGGCCCCTTCAACAAGCGTGGTGCTCGGATAGATCGTATAGATTTAGCCCAGGATGACCCGATTGGTTGGTGGAGGATATATGGGGATGATGCACCAGAGCTCAAACATCTTGCTATGCGTTTGTTGTCTCAGATTGCTAGTTCCTCTGCAGCGGAGAGGAATTGGTCTACATATAGCTTCATCCACTCTATCAAGAGGAACAGACTTACCTCTAGAAGAGCGGAGAAGTTAGTTGCTGTGCATAGTTCTCTACGACTTGATCATAGAAAGACACCTGAGTATTTGAAGGGACCAGCGACACGATGGGATGTTGATCCAGAGGAGGATGCACAAGTTGATGTGGAGGAGGGACCTAATGAGACACAACTTGGTTTGGTTGGTGTGCCACTTAGCATGTTTGAGAATGCAAATGATTCTGATTCAGATGGTGACATTCCCATGGTTGATCCTGATTCATTCGTGCAGCAACTTGATGCAGAGACTAGTGGGGCATTGCCTTGAGCAATGATGCTCATTTGATGTTCTACTTTCTATTTTAGACTTTAGTTTGTGTTTTCATTTGGTGTTACTGTTAAGTGGTTAACATTACACTTGACTCTTTAACTTTAAACTTTAAAGTTTAAACTTTTTAATTCCCAATATGAATGTTGAATCTTGATGTATGAGTTTGAGTTTTAAAGTTTTTAACTTTTTAAGTCCTAATATGATGTGATTTAGTTTTACTGATGTTTCTTGGAATGCATCATTGAAGTGTAATTTACTGATGTATTCACTATTTTAGTATTTAGTAATTTACTGATTCAGATTTATGAATATGATGTTTCATGTTTCATGTTAGTGGATTCTGATTTACTGATTTATGAATAGTAATACATGATGTTCATGTTAATGTTTCATGTTAGTGGATTTACTGATTTATGAATACATGATGTTAAGTTGTTAACGTTATAATCATAATGTTATTGTTTTGTTTATAATTTTAAATTTTTTTAATTTTGTAGTATTCTGGGTGGGGTCCCCTATAATTTAAAATTTTTCCTATGTTGAAGACCTCGACGTACCCTTCCGCGTTTCCTAAAATTTGGGGGGTACTTCTACATATGCCGTTTCCGCGTTTCCCCGCTCCCGCGTCCCCACGTCCCGGAAACTTGGTGGAACATTGGTTTTTTGTTTTCATTTCTTCGCTTCTGACGCTCTCGGTCTCTAGCGTCTGTGAGTAGATCCAGTTCGTCTTCTTTTGCTTGTCGGGGGTCAAAAGTAGCAATAGGACCCATTTGATCTAAATGGACCGTAAGCAAAGGTTGTTGCTGGAGGTGTTGCAGATGTTGTTGTTGCTTTTGCTTTTATTTCTTCTTCTTTTCTCTCCTTTGTTTCTTCTTTTTCCTTTCTTTTTCTTTTTCATTTTGCTTTTCCAGTTCTGTCTACTTCTCTGCTGCTTTTTGTGTGTCGGCAACTTCTTTATCTTGCGCAGCTTGTGTGTCTTCATTTTGCTGCTCTACTGGTGTTGCAAGAGTAAAGTCGACAATAGGAGGGGATGGTATCTCGGGTGCATCAACCGGAGTTGGGGAGGCGAATACAATTGGTTCAGTCGGTGGCGGGGAAGCAGTCGACAGTGAAGTTGGTAGGTTGATCGTGCCGAGTTTTGTCGATGGACAGGGGGGTAGATCATAACTGTCGATCGAGATCGGAATTTCCTGCGCCGAAGGTAATTCTTGGTTACTTGTCGCGACAAGTTCAGCAGGCGGTACGGAAGTTTCAAAATTGTCCAGTGGCATATCAACGACATCCAACTAGTCAACGACTTCCTAAACTGAAGGGGTCGGTGATGGAAGTGTAGTGGGCTGGTCAACTGGTAAGGGTGTAAAGGTGGATGTTTGTTGCGATTCAACCTCACTTGTAGGATCGGGGTTTTTCTCTATGATGGTTTCAGTATATCCGATGATGTTTGGAACGGAGGTTGATGGTGGTGGCACTTGTTTAGATATATGAACATTTGATGGAGGTAAGTCGGGTTGCGAATCGGGGTAAGCTACGACTGGTTTCTTTATGATAAGTCGTTTCCAATCAGGAAGGATTGACGGTAGCTAGTTAATGAATTCTTGAAGGTCGAAGTCGGTCTGGATTTTTGCTCTGAGGGGAGCGAGGAGCTGCTGTACAAAGTTAGGGCTAAAAGCCAAAGTAGTAGTAGAAGTGATTGGTGGTGTGTCAGCGGTCGAAGCAGTTGGTCTGTCTTCTTCCATAACAGCAGTTGGTGAAGGCGATGGTGGACTGTCAGTGAGGTCGACATGTGGCTTGTCCGCGAATTTAACTTTCTTGCTTGGCGGTGCCTGTGCCTGTTGCTGATCTTCCTCTGTAAGGAATTTTCCTAGCTGCTCGGCTACAGATATCTTGTTTTTGGCAGCATCTTCCAATACTTGTGCTGCAGAGTTGAAAAGTTCAGTGTTATCTTCTTCTGTCGATTCCTGGAGGATAAGCTTCTGCTTTCCTTTCCCCTGCGTTGTGTTCTTTTTGTTCTGTCGTGCTCTGAATATCTCATCGGCCACTCGACAAATGTTCTCTTTTGTTAGGGCATACTCCTGAAGTGGAGTATCCAACTTAGTACTATCATCCGACTGGTCGGATGCATTCAATGGCTCCTGATGAGGAGTCATCATAATCCCTAGAGGATTGATGTCGACAATCTGCTCAAGCTTCATTGTAAATGTGTTGAGGTAGAGTCGGACTTCATAGTCTTCTTCTTTCTTAGCATTTGTCAAAGGTTCGACCATTGGTTGGTCGACCAATTTTGCTTGTGGTGGTATTTGAATGACAATATTAGACTGTCAACTTAGTTCTTCAAACATTCTCTCGACCGTAGGATAAAAGTCAAGCTCTCTGACTGCTCCTTCTAGATACCATACTGACGTGTGGTCGAGTGCTAGCTGGATGTGTGCGGTCGGAGGCAAACCTCGACGAACATTTTGTGGGACTCCATCTAACTATTTGTACTTTTAATGCCTGGAACCAGTTTTCGAGCCAAATTTTGGCTGTCGTCGCACCGATTCGACATCCGCCTTGTGAGAATGAACGAAAGTTCCACATCAATTGTCCTTTGGATGCAATGAACTCTTTGTCGCCTGTTGGTCGAAGGTGAGCCATGGCGATCCAAATTATTAGTCAAGGATATCGGATGTTGGATCCCTCCTCTTGGTTTTTGGCAGATATGTCGGACAATTTCCGCGAAGTGCTCAGCCCATCGGTAGACTTTCGCTTTCATCACCACATTCTACACAGCTTCAAGCATGTCGATTTTGAGGTCAGACCCTCGACCAGTACTTGTTAATGCCGCCGACACGACTCTCGCCACTATTTTATGTGTGCCATAGATTATTTGGTTGACAACTAACCCTCTGGAGTTTTTTCTTGTGGGAGTACCTGTGAAATCTTTAACCAGAGCAGGGTTTGGTCGGATAGGTACTTTATCCCCTTTATTTGACAATCTGGTGATCTGATTGATCAAGTTGCCATTGATCTTGACCGGTTTGTCGAAGTAGAATTTTCCATTGTGGTGTCAGCCCACAATGAGCTGCGCTATCACCTCCTAAAGTCCTGTAAAGCTGTCGACCAAGAGTGCATTGATATAGTTCAATATGGTGCTTGTTCGGAGTTTCTGGGCTTCCTCACGCCATCAGTCGTCAAAATCCTTTCCCCATTCCAAAATTTCATTACAAATTCCCTTCCATTGTTGTTCCACAATTTTTGCATTGTGAATGCTCTGGAGTCGGACTTTCAATGGTGTATCTACTTCTTCCAGTTGTCGAACTTTCGAAGCTGCACATCTTGTGGTTGCTTGAGATTTCTTGGGAGCCATTTTGTTTGCAGGATTCTCTGGTTCGAAGGTCGGTTTCGTGTTTTCGGGAGTATCAGTGCTCTCTTGCTCAAGTTCTTGGCAGAATAACATCCAAGTCTCTTCCAGTTCAGTACTTATAGCGAAATTGTGAGGCACGAGTGAGCACGTAGTAGTTGGTTGTATTAATTGTGAATTTAATGGCGGCAATAAATTCGAATGACAGTTGGTCGGGACTTCGTCTGCAGCATACTGACTTATACTGTCTTTCATGGTCGAGAACACATCATCGTAGTACATCATCTGGTCCAAGCTTATAGAGAAATCCATTTATTATAGTATAGGGTGCAGCTTTCATTGCTAGAATCTTCTTTTTCTTTTCATGCATTCCTTTTGGGCCTTGTCCTTCTTCTAGGAACTAAGCAATTTCTGCTAAGTCTGATGGAACAGCTTCAATTCTGAATAGATGAGCATCGGGTAAGTCATCCTCAATTCCAATTGGTTCTTCACCTGTGTCTATCCTCAACAAGTGGTCGGGTCCGACATTTGCTTTACTTGGTCGAACTATATCTTCAAACTCGAATTCATGGAATAAGAGCAACCATTGACAGATTCTTCCATGGTATAAGGGTTTATTGACTAAGTATTTCAAGGCCTGATGATCTGTATAAAACACAAAAGGATTGGCGAGTAGATAATGTCAACATTTCTAGAGTGCAAATACCATTCCCAGTGCGTCTTCTTAGTTTTTTACTTGTTTAGCATATAACATTTAACAATCTATCACTGAAAGAAATACAAGCACAACAAAAACACAATGAACACAATATTTCTCTCGGGGAAACCACAAGGGAGAAAACCCCGGCAAAATCTTCCCCAATATAAAATTCACAAAGTACAAAGATAAACCCCAAGACAAAAATCAGCTTCTCCTCCACTTGTGCGAACTTCTCTCTCTCCCATGCGAACTTGTGTGAGTGAGATGAGTGAATACAAATGAGAGACTCCTCTATTTATATTCTTTCGTTGGGGCGACTTTTCCCCAACTAGGCCAACCTCTCAAATACATAATATAATAATATTTTATGGGTTCTTCTAGGCCGACACAAGACCTAGGGTTTACATTAACTCTTTCAATGACTCTTACATTATTAATTACATCAATGACATCTCGCGAAGGAGGAATACAATAATACAATAGACAAGTACAAATAGAATATCTTCCGCAGTTACATTTCTTTAACACTACCTCTTAACTAGGAAGGTATTCTACGGGTGACATTAACAGCTGCACAACTGACTTGTGAATATCTATATGTCGTAGGAAGTTTTGGATCATCATATGTCTGGGGTATCATCTGTTGGAACATCCTCATCAGAATCATCATCGTCTGCTGGAATATCACCATCAACAACATCCTTTATATCATCGTCGGCAATATCCTCTGTTGGATCATCCTCTACTGGATCAGCAACATCATCAGCTGGAACATCCTCTGTTGGAACATCCTCATCAGCAACATCATCAACTGGAACATCCTCTACTTGATCAGCAACATCATCAGCTGGAACATCCTCTGCTGGAACATCCTAATCAGCAACATCATCAGCTGGAACATCCTCTGCTTGATCAGCAACATCGTCAGCTGGAACATCCTTTGTTGGAACATCCTCAATAGCAACATCATCAGCTGGAACATCCTTTGTTGGATCAGCAACATCGTCAACTGGAACATCCTTGCTTGATCAGCAACATCGTCAGTTGGAACATCCTCTGCTGGAACATCCTCATCAACAACATCATCAGCTGGAACATCCTCTGCTGGATCAACAACATCGTCAGCTGGAACATCCTCTACTGGAAAATCCTCATCAGCAACGTCATCAGCTGGAACACTATCAGTCAGCAAGTACTGATCTTCAGTCACCCCTAGACCGGCATCCGTCACCTAAGGACAGGAACTCTATCTGTCGGAAAGTACTGATCTTCAATCACCCCTGGACCAGCATCCGTCATCCTTCGACAAGCATCTGTCATCCCTCGACATGCATTCGTCATCCCTCGACATGCATTCGTCATCCCTCCACAGGCATCTGTCATCCTTGGATAGGCATCCGTCATCCTTTGACAGGCATCCGTCATCCTTTGACAGGCATCCGTCATCCTTTGACAAGCATCAATTCCCTAAGAACTGGAACTCTCATTCCCCCTTTCGAGGGAGTTCCCTCTGGACCACACCAAGCTTGTCTCGAAAGTATTCAAGCTTTATGCGAAACAGAGGCTTAGTTAGCACATCAGCAACTTGTTCCTTTGTAGGAACATACTTGAGCTTTATAGCTCCCTTCTACACCATATCCCAAATATAGTGGAACTTGATCTCGATGTGCTTCGATATATCATGGAACACAGGATTCTCTGTCATCTTGATGCAACTCTGGTAGTCACAGAGTATATCCGTAGCATAAGTCTCTCCATCGAACAATCCTGCCAACATCTTGCAAAGCCACACTACTTCGCTACAAGCTGAACAAGTTGCTACATATTCAGCTTCTACTGTACTGAGTGCAACACAGGGTTGCTTTATACTGATCCATGAGATCATACCTGATCCCAAACTAAAGCAACATCCTGAAGTGCTTTTCCTATCTTCGGCACTTCCAACCCAATCTGAGTCTGTGTATCCGTACAACATGAACTCACTATCTGAAGCATATATGAGTCCATAATCCAACGTACCCTTTAGGTACCTCATCAAATGTTTTGTTGAATGTATTCACAGCAAAACATATATTTGGTCGAGTATTGGTCAAGTACATCAATGACCCAATAATCTACCTATACATGGTGACATCTACTATCTCTGATGAAGCATCATTCAGGAGCTTCAAGTTTGTCACCATCGAAGTAGTCATGGCCTTACAATCCATCATCCCAAATCTCTTCAGGATCTCAACTGTGTATTTTCCTTGACTCGAGAAAATCTCATCTGGAAACTGCCATACTTCAAGACCTAGAAAGTAATGCATCATACACCAAGGTCTTTCATCTCAAATTCTGCCGCAAGCCTTCTCTTGCATTCCGTGATGGGCTTGTCTTCTCCTGTCAGGAACAAATCATCCACATACAATAGTAGTATCATAGGTTCATCATCCATAATCTTGTAATAAAGATTAGAATCTACTTTATTCTTGGTAAAACCCAAGCTCATCAAGAAGCTATCCATTCTTCCATACCATGCTCTGGGTGCTTGCTTCAACCCGTACAATGCTTTCTTCAGTTTGCATACATGTGACTTTCTATCTTTTGTTTCAAATCCTTCTGGTTGCTCGATATATACTTCTTCTATCTTCCCATTCAAGAATGTCGTCTCTACATCCATCTAATGTAACTTCCATTTCATCTTGGCTGCCAAGGCAAGAATGGTTCTAATTGAAGTATATCTGGCCACAGGAGCAAAGGTCTCCTCATAATCAATTCCTTCCTTCCGTCTGCTAAGTGTTTTGTTTTGAAGATCCACTTTGATGAAGCTATCAATTCTTCCATACCATGCTCTGGGTGCTTGCTTCAACCCGTACAATGCTTTCTTCAGTTTGCATACATGTGACTTTCTATCTTTTGTTTCAAATCCTTCTGGTTGCTCGATATATACTTCTTCTATCTTCCCATTCAGGAATGTCGTCTCTACATCCATCTAATGTAACTTCCATTTCATCTTGGATGCCAAGGCAAGAATGGTTCTAATTGAAGTATATCTGGCCACAGGAGCAAAGGTCTCCTCATAATCAATTCCTTCCTTCCGTCTGCTGAGTGTTTTGTTTTGAAGATCCACTTTGATGAAACGACCGACTTATCCTTTGGTCTTGGTACCACATCCCAAACATCATTCTTGATGATGGATTGGTATTCTTCATTCATAGCATCCAACCATTCCTTCTTCTTTACTGCATCTTCAAAACATGTCGGTTCCTCTTCAACAAGGTTACACAACAAGGCTACATAACTGGAGTATGGCCTTGGTCTCTTGCCCTCTTTACTGGTTCCTTCTGGGGCACCATACCTTCCTGCATCTTGAATTAATTCTCGTGCCCAAGCTGGTCTTCTCTTCCATGAAATCTCCTCATCAGGTGTCTCCTCAGGTCTCTGAGGTTCTGCCATGTCATGATCCTCTAGAATAGGTTCTTCTTCAACATTTCTTTCTGGTACAATGTTTGTTTATGTAACTCTAGGAGCTTCATGCTCCTCTTCATCCTCATGAGTCTTCTTGAATTTGTTGAAAGTTGTGTGTTCATCAAATGTAACATCCCGGTTGAGCTCAATCTGGCAGAATCCTGGGATGTAGATACGGTAAGCCTTTGATTGCTCACTATAGCCCACAAATATTCCCTTCTTTCCTGAAGGTTCCAACTTCGATCTCTTCTCTTTTGGAATGTGAATGAATACAGGGCATCCAAATATCTTTAGATGGCTAACTTCAGGCTTCCTACCAGTAAACATCTCTTCTGGGGTCTTGTTGCCAGAGCACTGTGAGAGATTTTGTTATGTACATATACTACGGTTCCAACTGCTTTTGCCCATAGATGCATGGGTAAGTCTTGATCATGGATCATGGCCTTCACTGCTTCTATGATAGTTTTGTTCTTCCTTTCAGCTACACTATTCTATTGTGGATTATAGGGGAATAGTAAGCTCCCTCTTAATCCCTACTTGATTACAAAAAAATTTGAAATCGCCTGATCTGGCGAAATCCTGGGATGTAGTAGGCCTTTGATTGCTCACTATAGCCCACAAATATTCCCTTCTTTCCTGAAGGTTCCAACTTCGATCTCTTCTCTTTTGGAATGTGAATGAATACAAGACATCCAAATATCTTTAGATGGCTAACTTCAGGCTTCCTACCAATAAACATCTCTTCTGGGGTCTTGTTGCCAAGAGCACTGTGAGAGATTCCGTTATGTACATATACTGTGGTTCTAGCTGCTTTTGCCCATAGATGCATGGGTAAGTCTTGATCATGGATGATGGCCTTCACTACTTCTATGATAGTTTTGTTCTTCCTTTCAGCTACACCATTTTGTTGTGGATTATAGGGAATAGTAAGTTCCCTCTTAATCCCTGCTTGTTTACAAAAAACTTTGAAATCGCCTGAAGTGTATTCCCCTACATTGTCTGTCCTTAGAATCTTTATCTTCTTTTCAGAGAGGTTTTCTACAAGAGCCTTGAACTCTTTAAACTTTTCAAAGACTTCATTCTTATTCTTCAAAAAATAAATCCATGTTTTGCAAGAGTAATCATCAATAAAAGAAGCATAGTAAACATACCCGCTTAGTGAAGTGGTGGACATAGCTCCACAAATATCTGAGTGAATAATATCTAGAATACCTTTCACTTTGCTCGCTACTCAGAAATGGATTCTTCGTACTCTTTCCTTGAGCACATCCTTTGCATACTCCTTCATGATCAACCTGGATTTTTGGTAGTCCAATCACCAACTTACTTACTATTGGTAAGGCTTTGTAGTGTACATGAGCCAATCTTCTATGCCATAGTTCACAGGGGCTCATGGTACTAGTCATCAATGTTGTATCTGCATGACCCTTCAGTTTGTAAAGTCCTCCTTCTACTCCAATGACTACTGCATCATTGATAGTCTTCCCCTTTGGCCACATAAGAACTTCACCATCTATAAATGCAATTTGAAGACACTTCTTATCTAATGTTGAAATAGATAGAAGGTTCTTCCTCAAACCTGGTACATAAAGTACATCCTTCATGTTCATGGACTTTCTCCAGAGTCCAATTTGTAAGAGGCTTCTCCCATTCCTTTGATGGGATATTAGTAGTCATCTCCAAGCTTTACCTTGTGCGGAGATTCCTTATGAATGAGATGTGAGAGGGATTCTTCGTATCCCGTCATATGTTTTGAAGCTCCACTATCCACTAGCCAAGTATCACTTCCATGAAATACTGAACTAGTGAGGGCTGATATTAGTACATATTCTTCACAGGAGTCTTCATCTTCTATGGTTTTGACTTCTTCATTATACTCACTATCTTACGCTGCATGAGCATGAAATCTCTTCTTCTCCTACTTATGATGTCCAGATTAGAGTGGACAAAATCTCGCAATATGTCATGTCTTGTGACAAGAGTAACATTCAACTGAAGATAGGTCTCTCTTGAACTTCTTATTCTTTTGAGGTCTTTGAGATCTTCTTGGAGAGTCCTCACGAGATCGTACATCGTTCTTCCTTTTCCTTCCACCTTTGGCATGAGTTGCCAAACCTTGATCTTCATTGTCATTTAGTTTCTCCTCTCTCACCGCTATTCTCTCTTCCTCTTGCACACACTCTTCCCATAGTTGTCTGAATTGGATCAATTTCTTTCTAGCACAAATGCCATGAACAAATGGTTCCCAATCTCTGGGGAGACCATTCAAAGTTGTCATCAAAACTCCAGCATCCTCTACCATGTCTCCAATAGCTTCTAGTTGTTCTTTTATCTGGGACACTCTGGAGAAGTATGAGTGCATGGACTCAGACTTCAAGATCTTCACTCCCTTGAGTTGATTTCTCAAGGTCATCTTCCTATTAATGTTCTTTCCTTCAAACATGTTGGTCAGGGCATTGAACATTTCTTTTGGAGTCTTCTTTGAAGACACTTGAGGGATCAAGTGATCTTTGACAGAATCAACAATGATCCTCTTTGCCTTGACCATATTCTTCTTATGCCTTGCTTTGGCTTCATCTCCCTCTGGTTCTGTAAGTCCTTCCTTTATAAAGTCTTCTAGGTCATGTTCTTCAAGGATGAGCATGACCTTATACTTCCATGCCCTGAAGTTCTCAACTCCCTCAAGCTTCGCATCAAGCTTGGTATTGCTTGTCATCTTGATATAATGAGAACCTCAAATGAAAATAGAATAGATTTGAGACTTACCAAAAAAGTTGTCCTTCTGAAAACTACTTCTACCTTGACCTAGGGTTTGTCAGAGAAACCCTAATTTTCCAACTTCGGGATTTTGGAAAATTGATTGGATGAGCAAATTTGCCTCCTCAAGGCAAGTTGAGCAAAGTACTCCTTCTCCCAATTCTGTGAGCAGACGATCCAAAATCTTGATGCCCTAGTTCTCTCGGGCTGTAGTGGGGGACCCAAAAATGAAAATTCTCAAAATTGAAATCTGCTTCGACGGAAAGATGTGCCTTAGTGAGGCGAGTTAGATGCACCCTCTTTTTCAGTTGATTTGTGGAGGGAGCTCCCAGAATAAGAAGCCCTAGTTTCTGCAGTTGTGGAGGCTGCACAATGTTTTCTTTCAGGCCTGCTCTGAAACCATATTAGTTTTTTTACTTGTTTAGCATATAACATTAAACAATCTATCACTGAAAGAAATACAAGCACAGCAAAAACACAATGAACACAATATTTCTCCCGGGGAAACCACAAGGGAGAAAACCCCGGCAAAATCTTCCTCAATATAGAATTCACAAAGTACAAAGATAAACCCCAAGACAAAAATCAGCTTCTCCTCCACTTGTGCGAACTTCTCTCTCTCTCCTATGTGAACTTGTGTGAGTTAGATGAGTGAATACAAATGAGAGACTCCTCTATTTATACTCTTCCGTTGGGGTAACGTTTCCCCAACTGGGCCAACTTCACCTAACTGACTGGGCCGACCTCTCAAATACATAATATAATAATCTTTTATGGGTTCTTCTAGGCCGACACAAGACCTAGGGTTTACATTGACTCTTTCAATGACTGTTACATTATTAATTACATCAATGACATCTCCCGAAGGAGGAATACAATAATACAATAGACAAGTACAAATAGAATATCTTCTGCAGTTACATTTCTTTAACACTTGTCTCTCAGTAGTTGAATAGTTCCTTTCCGGCTTATTTAATTTTCTGCTACTGTAGGCGTTGGGGTAATCCAGACCATCGTCTCCAGGTTAAGTTAGGATTGCGTTGATTGTTATCCCCAAAGCATCGATATGTACGTGAAACTTGATCGACCAGTTTGGAAACCTTAATATCGGAGCTTCAACTAGTTTCCTTTTTAAAATGTCGAATGATGTATCGCACTCGTCTGTCCACCGGTATTCTTGGTCTTCTTTCAGCAACTCTTCCAATGGATATGTCATGTCGGAGTAGTGACGGATAAATTTTCTGTAATACCCTGTATGTCCTAGCAAAACTCTGACTTGTTTGAAGTTGACTGGTGGTTTTAGGTCGAGGATTAGTTTAATTTTTGCAAAGTCGACTTTTATACCTTCCTTACATACGACATGTCCAAGTAGGATTCCTATCGGGGTGGCAAATATACATTTCTTGGTATTCAATGATAGTTGGATATGTCGACATCTTTCTAACATAAGTCTTAGACATGTGCAGTGGTCCCTCAACATAGAATAGATCGTCCAATCATCAAAATATACAGCCATGGTTTTGTAGATATATTCTTGAAATGCTTTGACAACTATTCTAGAAAACACGGCTGGTGCATTCTTCAATCCAAATGGCATTACTTTGTACGCAAATGATCCAAATTCGCATACAAATGTGGTCTTCTTCTGATCTTCTTCGGTAATGGGTACTTGATTATACCCAGAAAAGCCGTTTGTGAACGAATAGCATTCATGTCGTGCAACTTCATTAATAATTTCAGCCGCAAAGGGAGTCAGAAATGGATTTGTAAGCGTTACCTTGTTGAGTTCCCTGAAGTCTACACAGATTCGCAGTCATGTCGGGTCATGTTTCTTAGGTTGGACAACCATTGGGCTTGCCCACTTTGATGATCAATGGGATAGATAATTCTGGCGACAATCATGCTGTCTATTTCTTTCTTGACTATTTCTTTGTATTTATGCGAGAGCTTGTATGGTCTCTTCTTGATTGGTTTTGCATCTGGTTTGATGTCGATCTTCATTTCTCCCATTTCCTGGACAAGTCCTTTCAAATCTTTATAATCCCGTGCAAAGACATCTTGGAATTCTTTTAGTATGCTAGTAATTTCCGTTGTTTGTTCTTCATTCCAGTAATCTCCTATCTTAGCCATTTTGGGTTTGTTGTCGTTAGATATATCTATTTCTTTGATCTTAATCTATGCGTCCATCCATTCGGGTGCTCTGGTTTCATTAATCTTTCGTTCACCTTCTTTGAATTGTGTAAATGTCGGGGGAAAATCTGCTTCTGTCATCCTTTCGGGGTCATTTTTTTCTAAAGATTCAACATTAAAAATTGTTCTAACCAACTTTGTTGTATCTGGAAGTTCTCGTTTCCATTGGAAATTTTTCCCTTCTGTTTTTTCCATTTCCATTTGTAGTCTTGTCGAATGTTGAAGTTCGCTCGACTTGATATTGTTACATGTAGCAACTTGTCGGTCAAGTCGTTGTTGATTATCTAGTGATATTTTGCTACTTGTTGGCTGTAGAAAAATTTTCACTTGACTACTTGCTTCTTTTAATAGATCGTCCTGCGGAGAAAACGTGAAATCTTTGATGAAATTTTCTTTTAATTCTTTCCAAATAAATGTTTCTCCACTTGCTTCTTCCATTTTGTACCATTTGTTTGGTAAATCGTCGAGTGTACTTGGAAAAAGGTGTGGCCAAGTTCTTTCGTCTCTGTAGCCTAATCTTTTCCATTCTTTTTCACAATTGTCGATATGCTTTTCAGGATCTTGGCCTTGTGTGAAAATTGGAATATTTGCTTGTGCCGTGAGTTTTCTTCCTCCGAATCTTTCGACAAAGTATGTCGAAGCTGTAGTCCAAGTCTAAGGTCTCGACTGATGTGTATCCCACCATCTTGCAGCTTGACCTGTGAAGGTTTCGACCAAACTCTGAAGTTGACCTTGTTCTCCGATATTCTTTGACACTTCCTCGACATGGAATAAGGGGGATTCTCGTTCTTTGTATCTCAACGGTGGAATACCCGACAACTCGTTTCTCACCGGTGCAAGTGTCGGATATTCTTTGATTTTTCTTTCAAAAATCTTCAGAATGACGAAGGCAGAAAAGCATTGTTTAATTTTCTTTTTGGGGATAACTTCAATCGTCCAACATTCTCATGCTTGTAATTCATAGTTCTCCATTTGCGAGTCGTAGAGTTCAGCTTCTGAATTATATCCGACTGATGCAGGATTCTCGAGGTGGGTCTCCCCTTGTGCGTTAGGCTCAGCATAGTCTTCATTGTTCATTACTTGATATAATTGTCGAATGTCAACATCGTCATCGATAGGCTCTGTCCAGGGCTGTCCTTGTGATGGGTGAATGGGCACAATCACTTTCTTCCCATTTCCTTTGAGTTTTATCCTATCTTTGTCAAGTGATATTGAAGCTTCCATCTTTCTTCCCCATGGTCGGCCAACTAGGGCAGGAAAGGAACTGGAACCTTCCTTTGGATTGATAATTTCAAAGTCAACTCCTGTTGTTATACCCTTGATGGATGTGTCGACATTTTTCCATACCCCAATTGGTTCAATTAATCCTTACTCAACTAATTTTAGATAGATGCTCGACTCGTGTAGTTGTGGTGGACCAAGTTGTTCCCAAGTATCTAGAGTCATGATATTTGCTTGTGATCCGAAGTCGAGAATGACTTGTCGAACAGAGTATCCTTCAATTTCTAAGTCAACAAGTGGGTCTGCATCATTTTTATCTCTCTGACTTAGTCGACAGAGATTTTTAGATTTTTTTCTTCGACAGAATTACTTCTAATGTTATGCATTAGATCTATTAACTTTGTGACAGCTTCTTCCTTAGTTATTAAATTGACAAGTTCATTAATATTTATTTATCGAGATTCGTCATTGTCTTCTTGGGATGCTAATTCTTGAAAGATTTTTGTTGCATTATTATATAAGTGCTTCTGCTCGATTGGATTAGGATAGTCATTTTACTTTTTATTTTACTAATTTGCGGATTATCAACACCAATTTTAGTTCCCTGACGAGTTTCAATCTGAAAAATTCTTAGTTTTAACCACATCAGACTTAGGAACACTAGACAAGATGTTAACATTCTTTTTATTAGTAATCTTTTCAAGTATGGTGGGGCAATCCTCCAAGAAGTGATCACCCACCCCACACTTCATACAAAATTTGAGATTTGTCTGATCTTTGAAGGGACAGTCTAAAAAAAGATGCTCTCCACTTAGGCATGTAAACCACTGCAGTCGTTGACGTGGTCGGGGGTCTCAATTTCCAACGTTTCATCCACGACCTTGGAATCCTCCTCATCGATTGAAGTTGTCATTTCGTCGGTCGTCATTTCTTTGTTATCTTGTGTTTCCGTCATTTCTATCATTTATGTCGTTTCTATCGTTTCTATGGTCGACAGTATTGGTTTGGTAAACTGCGTGATAATTATGTTTATTCTTTAAGTTTAGACTACATTCTGTCGTGGAATGAGTTTTTATGTCACATATGGCACACCAGCGATCTTGATCATTCTTCATATTGTAGATAATATTTTGTTGAATGTGTGTCATGTTCTTGCCAGATGTCGCAGAAACATTTTGTTCGTACAAAACGGACATCCTGTCAGCAGTCATCTTGTCAACAATAATCTTTCGTATGGCCTATTGTTGAGCATTTTGTACACCATAGGTCGGCTCCTCTAAGACTGATTTCATGAATGGATTTTTGCATATTCTCCAGTTGTTCTTCAATTTGTCGCTCGACAGGGATTGTAGGATAATCATCATCCATTTCTAATTGTAATGCTTTTGTCAATGCATCTTCATACGTAGTGAATTCATGTAAACGGATGTGCATTCTAATTTTTTGTAGTAGGCCAGCCACTAACCATTGGATCAACAGAGGTTCTTCAATATCGTACCCAATCTGGCTCAGCAAGTCTTTGAATCTTTTGTCATAGTCCCTGACAGTTTATGTTGGCTTTTGAGAGGTGGTTTTCAATTTCTTAGCAGCTAGAAATTTTGCATCTGGAGTCTTGAAGAAAGACAGAAATTGTTGTTTTATCTAAGCCTTTGATGTAGTAGGTGTTTTTTCTTTATAAGTGATGCACCATATAAGAGCTCTTTTCCGGAGAAATTCAGCAAATTGTGCCATTTGTCGATCTTCGTTGACAATGGCATTGGCTTCCCATATTGACTCACAAACAAACCAGTGTCTTCTTGGATCTTCGTCGCCTTCATAGAAGGGAAGGTGTGTCGTTGTGTGTGCCATATCTGCTGTAATTTTGACTTCCAAGTTAACTGGTGGTGATGGTGGATTACTTCCGGCGACATAAATGTTCTTACAGTTGTTTTCAACAGGTATTATTTCTTGATGTGTATTGACAGGAGTTAATGCACGTTCTTCGCTTTCGACAACAATATCACTGGCTTTAGTCAGTTCTTCATCGGTTGTCGGGTGTCGACTTTCTTCTACAGTGTCTGTCAATACCCAAGTAAAGTTCTGTTCTATCTAGATTGTACTTCTTTTAAGAGTTCCCGACTTACTCGACGAATTACTCAATGCTGGAAGTGGCTGGGGGGGCACTTTCTCACGATCTGAATAGAGTAGATGAAAACTTCGGTTGGAAAATTCGGGTTGAAAAGTGACACAATTCCCTTCTTGCGGTCGATAGATCAATAATCTATCGAACTCATTACCTTCATCGTTCCATCGACTCCAAATGCCATGTTGGCCAGCGTGAAGTCCTAAATCTTCTTCGACAATTTCTTGTACTTGGGCACTCTGAGTCAGATGTAGTGGGGAATGCGGAGTTATAACCTCGAGTATACTCACCTGGAGAGCACTGGCATGATCCATCCACAGGTCTTCATCCATCGATGACAGGTCTTCATCAATGCCCTCATTTTCTCGAGCTCGACTTGAATCAGGCAGATTTCCTGTTGCATCTGTCACTATACTCGACCTTCTTTTTTTCTGGAGCACACTAGTCTGCTCCCTTATTTCTTCGCGCCTCTTCCTCCTCTTTTCTCGTTCAATCTTTTGGATATCCAAAGTGCTTTTGTGGACCACTGATCTATCTTTGTCGAATTTTTGAGATTTTTCACTGCTGGCCATATTGTGTTTTCTTTTGTCGACCGTTATTCATCTATTCCATCAGGAACGTGGTCGGTTACCCCCCATTACCGACCCAAAGCTCTTTCGAGAACTCGGGTGATGCAGCAATTCATTTGCTCAGGAAGTATTCCCACTCTCGCTCTTTCACAATTTTTTCCCACTTTCTTTGTTTTTCTTCCAAGTTCGTATTTCGGAGTGGTGGTCACAATAGTGGTCGAGGTTCGACAATATGCGTTGCTCCCTTGTCGATCAAGAATTGAAACAAAAGTGTTGGTAAAGAACAGAGAAACTGGTCAGTGAGGTCGTTATAGAACCTTTCCTTCACGTTATCGACAGATACTCGCTCCTCAATTGCACGTTATTCGCAAAACTTGTCAGTGATTCTTTCGCACCATTCAGACAAATTTGTGCGGCCTCCTCCGGTTAGTGTTTCTAGCAATTATCTGTCATTTTCATCTGCAGGTCTTTTCATCTAGGAGCTTCTTCAATGCGAACAGTACGGACTCAACGAACTTTTCATGTGTTTCAAAAAAAAACTTCTCCCTTGGTTGAGCGATAGTCAACTTGTTTCTTCTGGCATAATTTTGCAAATAATTTGATATCTTTCTCTCCCACCATTCATTTATCTCATGTTCTGATATCATTTGATCATGCTCATTATCGTCCCATGCATGTATCACCGGCAACAGAACCAGTGTTGTAGTTAAGTGGATTGCATAGTTACCAGCAATACATGTTATAGAATAAGCAATTATATAGATAAGAACAAAGATAAGTAATGGAGGTAGAGCCAACAAGTCTTTCTATTACTCAACAGAATACGTACAGAAGTACTTTACAATCTCTACTCTACTCTCATGTATCCAGCTCTCCAGCCTATATATATGGTTTACAGACAGTTACATAACAACCTGTCGGTTCACTAACCGACTCGACATGTAATGACCAACACAAACGTTCGATATGTTTTACGAAGTGGTCGAACGGAGGACCTAGTCGGGCGGCCGACTTAGGCTCCTCCAACAGTAACCCACTCCTAAAAACAAATTATAACGTAACAAGGTTAAAATGAACAGTTAAAAAGCAATTTCATCTTTGAAAGTTTTAAAGAGACCTTGAGAAGTGTTAAGTGACTCCATAATTAACAAGATTTTAATTAAAGACCAATTCACGTTTTAAAATTTAAAAGGACTCTTAGTTTAACAATGGCAACTCTTTCCTTGAATCTCGCATTCCAAATTGCATCCAAAGGTTGGCTCACAATTTCTTTGAATTCGATTATTGATAATTTTGTATCTAGTTTGATGGTGGTGGATTCTTCAATTGCAAGTTGGTCAATACACTTAGTTCTACTTTTTCACTTTTTATTTTCATTCATGCTCTGAGAATGGTCACAATCTAAACTGAATCAGATCTAAATTAAGGGATCCCAACCCTGATAATAGCAACCCTCAACCCAATCAAAGCATGGCCTGGTTCAGAGCACCCTCATTTTGCAGGGGATACCGACCTCGATCTGCAGTGACCCTGACCCCAATTTGAGCATGGCCCAGTTTTGAGCAACCCCATTCATTTTGGAAGGGATCTCAACCCCACCCTGACCCCGAGCGATTCAGAGCACGACCACGATATGAGCTGAACTGGATCAAAATCTGTCTCAAGCACCTCTTTTGCACAGCTTCGAGAGTGGAGCACCTTGTTGTGTGAGAGACACAATTTTCAAGATAGAGTGAGAAGAGAACTTGAGCAAGAGGAAGGGAAGAGGAGCAGAAACGAGGGCGCTGTTTTCAAGGTGTGGACACACATTCCAAGGAGCTACAGCCATTAAAGGACAGTCTGTACAGCACAGAAATTGAGGACCATACTGCTGTTTACTGTACAGAAATTGAGACAAGTGTGCACAGATTTTGTAATGGCATTTACTGCTGAAGGTAAATCCGTACAGGAAAGTAACAGCAGTCTGCATGCATTTTGAGGCTGAAAAGTACAGGATGGTACAGCTGAAAAGTACAGGGTCGTACAGCAGATTTTGAGCACAGAAATTGAGGGTGTTTAGCACAGAAATCGAGGTGTAATGTGGGCACTGATTTTGAGATAAGTACTGCTGTTGTAATGCTGCTGTAAACTCACTTTTCCTGAGAAGCTCATAATAAAATTCTCTCTTGACTGACTTTCCCTTTGTGGGTTTTTCCAGGGGCATTTGACAAAAAATTGCTTGTGTCAAAATGTACTGAATGTGACTGTTGTTCACTGTTATTTTCCGCTGCTATTTCCAGATTTACTTAGCATTTAGTATTTCTGTCAATAAAGTACAGTTGGATGTGTTTGAGATTAATGCATTACTGTTGAAGTTTATATGAAGTAGAAATCAGAGTTTGCTAAGTGTTTGACAAATTGTCTAGCTGAGTTTACTAGTGTTTGACAGAGATTTTTAACATTGTCCACTCGTAACATTAGTCTGTCAGCCTCTCCACAGACAATTCTGACCTTTAATAGCCATTCTCGGACTAATTCCAATAGCCTTAAACAGTCTGTCTCCAACAACGATTCACAGTCCATTTCAATTTTCAATAGACATCTATCTCCTTTATCCATACATGCCCCCATATAAGGGTGGTCCTCACGACCCATTTTTTTCTTTAGAAATGAAAATTGATCAGCGGCATTTAGTGGACAATGGACAACAGGGAATATACAGGCCCATGATCTCTCCCATGGTTGACTTCTCTTCCTCTTCCCAAACAAACTTCTCTGACTGGCCAACCCACATCAAAATCATCATGGCCAAATTGTAGCAAGTCAAATCTGAGAAAAACAGACTACGTTGAGAGATAACCAATCTCTTTAAACCAGGTGGTAGAAGTGTCGTTTGAAAACCACATTCTGAAGCAACTGGTGAATGAAATGAAAACTCAGGTATATATACATCTTCAAAACTCACTCAGGGGAACCTCCACGCTGCAATTTGAAAACTTTGAACTTAAAAACATGCAAGAGGAGATGAGATCCCAACAAGTGTTAACTAAGCAGGGGGCAGCATCATAGGTATAGCCGATAGGTTGTTCAAAAGAAGGCAAAGACCCCCGCCAATCAAGCCATCCACCAGGGATGCAATCCCACTTTAGTTTGCCCCACCCATATGGCATGAGTTTCAAAAGGGATAAGGTTAAGTGCAGGTCCTAGGAAACTTTCGCAAAATAGATATCCCTTAGACATGGCACCTAAGCCAAAGGAAGGAAGTCCATTCTTTATTATCCAACCCCACAAGGCAGGTTTCCTTAAGCACTTCCCATACACACACATGACACATTCCTGGCAACAGAAAATGGTCATTTTGCTCATAGTCAGTTTCTTAATATTTTGATATAGAAACAAATAAATATCAACCAGGTCAGTGGATAGTTCCATTGACCAAATTGGACTTCAAACTATGGTTCAAACTTATAAGTAACTAAATTTTTTGCTCAATATTTATGCCAAAATCCATATGCTTCCGGGAATACTAAGAATTCAATTTTTATTGTTATGATGTGTTTCTTATGAGGAAATTCAACATTATCAACAAAAATGTATTCTACAATATTTCCCAGGAATTAGTTCCCATAGCTAGGAGACTTGTTCCTCAAGTTCCCACATCCAAAGGAACTTTGCAAGGGAACATAATATTTTGGCAAGTAATGAGCACAGGAACATTGGGAAAATTCCCAAAGTTGGCGAAGCAGTTCTCTGACAAAAAATGGAGCATTTTGAGAATTTCCCAAAAGCTCCTTGATTAATTTGGCAATTTTAGAGTGTCCCTGCAGCCTACTAGCCCCCAATGGGTGCTAAAACAGGCCTGTAACAAGAATGTTTTGGTGGATAATTTGGCTAAGAAACTAAAAAACCAATAAAAACAGCAAAAAATGCAACCAAATAAAGAACCAAACACACAAACGAGCTATAGTTGACCTGTCAAACACACAAACGAGCTGGTGAGCAATCTACAATCATCATTTAGTTTGTGCAACGTCTATAGCAGCCATTGTCAAGCTTCAGAGGCTATTATATTCAAAGGTCTATACTTAAGATTTGAAGTGGACATCCAGTTCATTTGATAAAATCTTCACAATTTGCAGTGCTACTTTGGACTTTATACTATTTTGAGCATTTTCCCATTTTGGATTATGTACCTATTCACTTTTATTAAATAAGTTGATAATTTATAGATATGTTGCACAAGTTTCTGGGATGTGAGTATGTTGTGTACGTGGATACAGGTATCTGGTACAGAGCTAAAAACATCACCCAAATTTGCAGGAAATGACAAGTTCAGAGCGACAATAATAGATATTAAAAAAAGTTTAAAATATATCAAACTTAATAGATATTAAAAAAAGTTTAAAATATATAAACTTAAACCAAAAAATTAAAAATTAAAAATATTGCAAAATTAAAATAGAACATGATTAATTTCATAAATTAAAATATTTTAGCCTCTCAAGCCTCTAGTAGTGTAATGAAATTCAATCCTTTTAAATTTGCTCAGACCCCTAGGTCCAAGTTATACAGTATACTAAGTCACAGGACACGTTGAACCCCCCCGATGTCCATACCCCGCGTGTCGGACAAGGACACGGCCAGACATGTGTCCGACACATGTTTGGCACATGTCCTGGAGCAGGATACGTTGCCAAACATGTGTCGGACACATGCCCTAGCCGTGTCCCGTGTGTCCCACACGTGTGGCGGAAAAATGAAGTTGCGAACCCATAAAATGCTTTTTTCGTCCTTTTTTTCACTTTTGGCTATTGTGAAAAAGAGCAAGGGTCATGTTTTTTGCAGGTGAGGGCTGAAAAACAGGTTTGAAGATCATTCCATTGCATTCCAAGTGATTTGAAGGCAGCGGATTTGTCATTACAGCAGGGTTGTTGTTCAATCCTTCCACAGAAATCATGGCTCAGACATCAAAGGCAGCTGGTAAAGGTCAAAGAAAGCAGGTTGGTGCTCCCCTCCCCCTCCTCCAAGTGCATCTATTTCTGCCAGCATTAGTGCTCCATCCGCTGCAAGTGGAGCTGAAATTGCAGCTTCCAGAGCTACTAATAATATTGTTGTTGCAAGGCAGCAATCACAAGAAAAGAAATATCCATTGTGGAAGTATGTAACAAGACAAGAAGGGCCCGGGGAAAAAATTGCTGGGAGGGAATGTTCTTTGGCAATGTAGTTCCTGCAAAATATCATTCAAGAGCAACTACTACCAAGTGAAGGTCCATCTATTGGGCATTCACTGTGGACTTGCAGCATGTACAAAAATCAATGCTAGCAAACGAAAAGAATTGGAAAGAGAGGACAAGGTTGGCTCGGGGAAGGTGGCAGAAACAAGTGGGAAACATAAAAGTGAAGATCCTCTTCCATTCTTGAGGAAGCCATCTAGCAATGGCAAATTTGGAATTGTTGTGGGACCCAAAATTCAATTCAGCCACCGAAAAAGAGGTCAGCTTCAAATGTTGGTCCAATGGACAAGATCTATCAACAAGAGAAGCGAGATGACGTTGATCTTACCATTGGGTTTTTTTCTATCTTAACTTCATTTCGTTTAATGTTGCGCAGTCTCCTTTGTTTATTGAGATGTGTCGAGCTCTAATTGAACAAGCTCCAACTGGGCATATGCCTCATAGTTCAGAGAAGCTTAGAACCACATTGTTGGTTAGGGCAAAGAAGAGGTGGATAAAATCCTAGAGCCTATTAAATCATCATGGCCCTCATCCGGTGTTAGTATTGTTTTCGATGGATGGACAGATGCAGCATGCCATCCACTCATCAATTTCATGGTGGCTTCCCATAATGGACCAATCTTCTTGAAAGTGGTGGATGCTCTTGGACAATACAAGGATGCACAATATATGGGTGAGTGGCTCATTAAAGTTATTGAAGATGTAGGTGTTGATTCTTGTGTGCAAATTATCACAGATAATGCCCCCATTTGCAAGGTTGTTGGCATGCTTGTGGAAGCTAAATATCCACAGATATTTTGGACACCTTGCATTGTTCGTTCTTTAAATTTGGCACTTAAATCTATTGCTTTGGATGTGGCATGGATGGAAAGTATTATTGATGATGCTCGCCATACCCACAATTTCGTACAGAACCATACCAATGCCCTGCACGCCATATCGCAATTTTGTACAAAACCATACCAATGCCCTCACAATCTATAAAGAGTACAAACATCTATCATTGTTGAAGATTGCAGATACTGGGTTTGCCTCGTCATTCATCATGCTTAAGATGTTGAGGGAGGTCAAGACCACTCTTGGGGCCATGGTTATTTCAGAGGTTTTTTTTTTTGGAGAAAGACAGATCAAACTTCTTCAAGAAAGGTCAAGGATACAGTGTTAGATGATGGTTGGTCGGAGAGGGTAGATCTTACCATTAAGATCATGGACCCTATCATTTCTTTGTTGCGGTTTACAAACATAGACTAGACAATCTTAGGAGATGTTTATGAGGGGTGGGAATCCATGATTGAATCCGTGAAGACCATTACTTTGCAGAAAGAGTGCCTTGAGTATGGAACATCAACGGAGATCTTATTCACCACCATACGAGATATTCTTATCACCAAGTGGGATAAGAATTGCACACCCTTGCATTGCTTGGATCACTCTTTGAATCCCAAGTACTACAGTATTGATTGGCTCAATGGTGGGCCTTCACACAGATCCCATCCTCATAAGGATGGAGAGATTTCAAACGGGAGGAAGGAAGCATTTAGACGGATATTTCAAGATAGAGCATCCCTTGATGAGGTGGAGGAGGGCTTCATCAAGTTTTCCACTAGCACTAGGAGATTTGGAGGCGATGATGTGATTAGAGACAGGGGGGTTAAGAAGGCATATGCTTGGTGGGAAACTCATGGGGCAGCATGGCCTATTCTGCAAGATTTAGCTTTGAAGCTCCTCTCTCAAGTTACTTCATCCTCTTGTTGTGAGAGGAATTGGAGCACATATGGGAATTTGTAAAATTTGAAGAAGGGAAGGCTTGAGCAGTCCAAGGCAGAGAAAATGGTATATGTGCATTCTAACCTTCGTCTTATTTATAGGCAAAGGTAGGAGAGGTTGAAGGGAAAGACAAAGATGTGGGATGTGTTTGCTGATGATATGGGTTTGCACAGTAGTGTTGAGTTGGCATTAGCCAACTTGGATCTTGAAGAACCGGTGCTAGAGCCGTTCACTTTTAATGATGGTGATCCTCTTGAGGGGTCATCCTCCACACCAACAAATGCAAATATCAAATTGGGTATAGAGGAGGAGAAGGATGGAGGAGATAGCAGTGGCAATGGTTATGATTATGATGATGTTGACATCGAGGACCTGGACTACTGACCAGTGACCAATGACAACTATGAGATTCTTCCATCTATGATTCTAGCATCTGCCCTATTTTGTATTTGCCATTGGCATTCCCACCTATAGTATCAATGACTTAGTATCTACTATCTATGTAATACATTTTGATTTTAATTACATCAAATGACTTAATGAGAACACTACAGTTTGTGGTTCTAACTTCTAAGTTTTAAATTTCTAGTTCTATTTGATGACTTGTATAATTTGAATATTCTAATTTCTTGTGTGTTTGATCATGATTCATCATTGATGTTACGATTACATGTATGATTTAGTAATAGTAACTATTACTGGTTGTATAAGTATTGTTCTAGTTTTGCTCTATATTTCAGTTTTATATTTTGTAATATATATAGATATAGATACAGATATATAGATATAGATATAGATATATATAGAGATATATTTTGCAATATATATATATATATATATAAAACCGTGTCCCATGTACTATTTTTCAGGGGTCACCGTGTCTCATGTCGAACAATCGTATTTCGTGTCCTCCCTGCCCCATGTCTTCGTGTCATGTGAGTTAGATGTTATACATAAATTGGGCTTGTGACTTGAGGTCAACCCTTTACAAACTATGCAGGACTCTAGTGCCATGGCATGTTTTGTAAATTTGACCTACAACTTCATCCCATTGTATGAGCTTGTAAAGGCAATTTGCATATCTATAGATGTATAAAGCACCAACAGTTTCATAGACCATGAAATTCAATATTTTTCTGGTTCCTAGTTTCAAGTCCATCTTTGTTATTGCTCCCAAAGAATGGTTAGTATTTGGGTGCCCCTGTATTTTTTAGATGGTAACCAATGCTTACTTCTCATGTGAATGACCTTGATTGTTTCAAGTTTCAACTAAAGTCAAATTTTCAAAGTCGTTGGTATTTTGAGTTTGATGTTGTTTATGATCCTAAATTATTATATCAAGCAATAGGAATAATGCAAGCTAGCAATAAACATTTGAGATGTGAATTAAAGTTGTTCAAGATCTTAGTCCTAGTGTGGTCCTAGTGCAGAACGATCCATGTTTATTCACTTAAGTATACTGGCAGCTTATATATTGAATGTGAACAGATCTAAAGAGCTAAGAGGCATGACCCCTCTTAATTTATATAACCTTGAAAAAGTTTAAAATATGGCACGATTGAAAGATTCAATTGATTTTTTAATTGTTGGTGATTTCTTGGCATGAGAAGCAATGATCATGCAACTGATTTTTGGTATGTTTCTTATGATTTAGAACCCCACATGGCCGGGAGCTTGTAGAAAAACCCTATATCAAGGAGATTATAGAAGCTCCTAAACAAACAGGGAGCTTCTACATGCTCCCAAAAAATGGGAGCAGCCAAAGCAAGTTCCCAAAAAGCTCCCAATCTCTCAAAGAAGCTCCCAACAAAAAGGGAGTGTTTCATACCAGCTCCCAAGCTCTCAGGAGTGGGGACATGCAGTATACAGATTCCCCAACTCCAGGGAGTGATACCCACACAATTATGATTTATAGTCTTATCATTTTAGTTTTTAGTTTTGCTTTCTGATATCTCCCCCAAGGTTTCGGGACGGTGGAACGCGGGAGCAGGGAGACGCACATTCAAGACGCATGGAGACCACCCCCAAATTTTAGGAAAATTCGGGAGGGACGGGGGGACGCCAGGGTCGTAAAAATTCTAAAAATATGAAAAATATAAATCCCAACAATAATAATTCATCCCATGCAAATTAGTAAATTAGTAAATACTAGATTCATCATTGTGCAATCATGCAATGTAATTTAGAATCTGATAAATTAATAATGCAAACACATTACATGATTCATCATGATTATATATGATTATCTGGACACCTAGAAGGTTCGTTGGAGGTTCGGAGTTTCATGCGGGATGCCCAGAAGGTTCGTCGGAGTTTCGGAGTTTCGTGTGGGACGCTAGGAATCCCCCCCAAGTTTCATCATGGAGAAACGAGTTTCGCCACAGACCGAAACGTTTCGCATGGAGTTTCGTCGAGTTTCGCCCAAAGCGAAACGTCCTGAAATGTTTCGCATGGAGTTTCGCCATCCCCGGGACGCGGGGAAACGCAGAAACACGTCCCCGACCCTGCCGGACGCGTCCCCGTGGAACACTGGATATCTATGGAATCATGAATAGAAATTTATGTGTCCCGCTTTATTTATGAACCGAACTTCCTCTAAATTTCTCCACCTCTACCTCGGGATACTACTTTTCATACATCTAGACAACTTTCATTGACATAAAAGTGTTAGAGGGCAGCAATTTCCACTAAACTCCATTACATTTGAATTATTAAGTTCACTTCCCACCCTTTTGTTAATTCTTTTCTTTTTCTAGTGGTTCCAATTAATTGTCCAAAACATTCATCCTAGAATATTACAGATACAAAATAACTATAAACATAGAAAACAAGGTATTCAATCTAAGAACCGTCAATGTTAAGAAGAAGTTAAACGAGTTCCATTAAATGACAGAGTCTTCGAGTATTTAGGGCTTTTATGGATTTGTAGATAGTTTCTAGAACTTGTATGGATCAACTGGAATATGTATCCCAATATATCATAGAAGTAAACAAATATGAACATAGAAAACAAACTACTCAACCCAAAAAACTGTAAAGATTGAGAAGCAGCTAAAACGGGTTCCATTGAAAAACAGAGCCTTAAAGTTTTTAGGGCCTTCGGAGTTTTGTAGAGGCACTATAACCCACCTGGTAAATGCGCATCAAACCTTGTCTGCTCCTGAAATTGAGAAAGCAAGTAGGAGTAATCCGCCCCCTTGCTTTTAACGCGCACTGACTCTTCTCCTTTAGAGATGGAATCATCTTCAGCACCAGAAGAATGGGAGTCTTCGTAACGCTCCCAATTTGAAGGCAGGGCTTGTGAGGATTCTTGGACCTGGGATGTTTCTGTTTGTTTTGGGTGTTGGGGTTTCTGGGAATCATTTCTTTTCTGTTGTTGGGGTTGAAAATGGGACTGCGACTGGGGATGAGGATGTTTCGTGTTGAATTTCGTCTTGGCTTTCTGAGATTTCGCTCTCTGTGAGCGAGCAGAGGCTTTGAGATCCATCTTGGGTTGCTACAGCAACCGGCAGAAAGGAGAGTAGAAATGCTGACGACGATTTGTTGGAGTCATGGCAATATAGATTTTAAACGCTGGCGACGATTTGCTGGGGTCATGGCAAGATAGATTTTAAATAGCGGTGTTTGGTTTTTTGCGGGGCGGCGTTTTCTTCAAGTGTTTTTGGTCAGTCTTATTTTCGATAGAGATAACATATTCAGTGGAGTGTAATTTTGGAAAAGGAAAGGAAAGTGAGGGGTTAAATTTTTTTTCAAAAGAAAAAAGTCGTAACTTGATATTATATTAAGAATTAAAGTTGCAAAATACTTGTTGCAGAAGTAAACAATTCAGTAATGATTACATTTTATTGAGTCATTAATATAGAGGACCGTTCCATTTTACTAGAGTTATCATGATCTCTTTAAGCAAAGAAACGTACTCAAAAAAACTGTCCAAAAACTACAAAACTTAAAAGGAGTACATAGACCTCGAGTCAATGAGAGAACCGAAAACATATTCATTGAAGGAGATGAATCCATTCATAGGACCAATAGCCTGTTTTGATAAGAGATCAGCTTGCATGTTGACTTCCCTATAAATATGCTCTGAGTGGATCTCTTCAAATACTTCAATCAGAGAAAGGACTTTAACCAACCAATGTTCCAGATGAATGTTGTGCAAGACCTGCTTTTTATTTGCCCAATCAATAACAACCCTTGAGTCACCAAAGATTTTAAGTCTAAGATGCCACGTCTTCTAGCGAACTATAAAAGCCCCCAAAGGTCTAAAGTTCAGCCTTAATGTTGCTACCATTGCCCACACCCATTTTCAGACAGATATGATGGTCTTTTTTCACATTATTAATCATCCAACTCCACAGGTCCCATTCTTTGCGACACCATCAAAGTAACCTGAAGCAAAACCTTCACCAACCATAGGGAAATTTTAACTCTTTGGTTTATCTTATGTTTAGTGGAAGTAGATTCATCCATAGCACTTAAAATTCTTGAACATATGTAATCGTTATCATGAATAGGGTTTAGTGTTGTGTATGGTATTAAGGTTACATGTTGTTAAAAGGTAGCTTTCTTGTGGATACTATCTATGTTGAAACCATATTTTGGTTCTAAAGTAAGATCTAAAACAAAAATTGTTTATTATTGATTAAAAGTTCATCTTCCTTAAACGTAAGGAAATAGTTTAATGGCCCAAGACTCTGGAAGTGGAAGTCTCCCCTTTTACAAACCACTAGCGAGTCATTTTAGGGGGCATCGTTTTTCTTGAATAACAATGATGAGTCAGGTCGCATTAGGGAATAGCAATATGTGATGGTTGTCCTCGCTACTAGTTGGCAATTTAGTTATGGTAGGTTTTGCCTCCTTTAAAGGATTAAAAAAAAACAATACCAATAACAACTTTTGAAAATGTTGCAAGTTTGGGTCTTTATGTTGTGGAAATCACTTGGACTTACAACCACTCCTGTCATTGGTCAATGACCGGCATCTTTGTTTCACAATTAGTGTTTGATGCCTAAAATCATTAGGAACCATTCCTTGGATTGCTTTACCTTTACATTTTGCAGTTGAACTAATTAAGGTGTGTAAATCACTATGGACCAACTTTGTCATTATGAGAATCAATAGGTCCTCGATCGACCTCAAGCCCTCCAGTATCTCCACCACCCTCAGCTTACCGTCTAGAAGAAGGAAAATAGGATTCATACTTCTGTGTGGTTATTGAAGCTTTAAATATCCCTTTGCAGTCATAACCTTTTACAGCTTCAGCTTTCTTTAAATCAAGGGACTATAAACCATGGGCCAACTATGTCATGCAAACCATACTTCTCACCATGCTACCTACAAATCTAAACATCGTAGTAGTGAATTTCTTTCTTTTCTTGCCCTCAAAAAATGAGGACCACTTCTGGTACTATCTACAGAACTCACTAAAATAGAATCTAATGTAAAAGAATTTGTGTAAACGTAGATGAATTTGGGTAATAGATATGGGTTCCCCTTGAAATTGCAAAGCTGAGAGTATGTATGTCTTTCTTCATGAATGAAATCACACTTCCCTTTGAGAAGGTCTCGAGCTTCCTTCATCGATATTTTTTTACAATGCTTAGTCAACATCTGTCTAAATATCCCAACAAACAAATCCTAAACTCTGTAAAAACTAAAAGGGGTCTTGTGCTTCCAAAACATTGGGTAACATAATGGAATAGGTTCCAAGTCCATACGAACATCCCATTTGGTGGCCAAATTTTCAAACTAGTGAGAAAAGAGAATTACATACAGCAAATATGAGGCCATGAAGAATCTTCATGTTTTCCGAGAATTAGGCAACTGGTGGGTACTCTTATTTGATATTAATTATTATCATCTTTATTTACTACACAGTGCATAACATCTTAAACATACTTTGGGACCTTCAATGTGCTCTCATGGCTAATGATCATAGTGAAAAGCCATCCAACCTCCCGGTATGGCTCTATCAAGTCTACAGTGCCAATTTGGGAGACCATGAGATTCTCGGTGCTTGGATGTGTCAATTGCTTCCTCAAAATAGAAACCCAATCACCATTTGCATTCGTGAAGGTATCCACAACTTTAACCTTGAAAACACTAGTTGGTGTAGAGAATCTCAAATATTTATGAAAGTGGCGAGTGTTAGAGAAACGAGTGCCTTGACATCTTCCTTCAAATTCATGACATGATGCTTGACATCAAAAAATTTGGAACACCAATCAACAACCTCTCGAAAAGTGTACAGTTTAGGAACACAACCAACATTGGCTAAACCTAATGTCCACACCTTACAATCCCTTTGCAAATACTCCCCGGTCTCTGAATACCACTTATAAGTTAAGGACCAGTGGAATTTCTTGTCTCGTTGAGCTAGATTGTTCATATCCCCACCAACATAGATCCATCTTAAACACGGATCTATCAAGCACTGAGAGGGATCAAATTCCTTGAGGTGTAATTTTTTTCTTAATGCATAAAAATTTAAGATTAAAAAATTTACACCTTAAGGAATTTGATCCCTCTCAACGCTTAATAAATCTAGGTTTAAAATGGATTTATGTTGGTTTTAATTTTTTTAGCTTTTGTGTAAAATTTAAAATTAAGCCGACATGTGTTGTCACGTAACTTTAGTTAAATTTTATTTATTTATAATGTATGTTACAGTATGTACATAACAACATCTCACATACATTGGATTGTAGAGCACCTCGTTATTCTCAACGCAACAATATGGTTCATAACTCTTTAGAAGAGCCATTTCTAATTATTTCCCTATCAACTACAAAACCCTAGGTAGATAACCCTTAATCAGTGACAATGTCTCATGTTATCGATGATCATCCATCAAATTTGTGTGTCATTATGCTCTTCGATAAAGCATCACCACCTTGGAGATTTGGTATTATCCTCGAAGAGACACTTCTAAATACAGAGTCAATGAACTTTAAATGAAACATGATGACACCAGCGACTAAGACATAAATGAAAGCACAAGTGATATTGAAGGTAAAAATTCCTTGCATTTGCATGGAGAATGCAATAAGGAAAATTGGATATATCATCATTAATCTTGGAGGACACTCGCATTCAACACTCTACATGTGGAATGTGGAATGTGGAATGCGGGAACAAAGGATTCCATGAAGTCGGTCATCTCTTCACTTTGCACTCTCACGTGCGAGATGAAAAATGTGGAACAAAATTCGAACATGACAACCAAAAGGGAAAACACCCTGCACTCTACACTTTGTGTGTAGAATGTGAAACACAAAATGTAGGAGCAGATGTAAAATTTAGAAACATGGACTTAAGCGACAAAGAACTCTTGCACTTTGCACTCTACATGTGGAATGCAAAATAAAGGTCCAATAGCTTATGAAATGGAATTGCAACCAAAAAAACATTAACAAACCCGTAAATCTTAGGTCGTTTTCCTTAGGTCATTTCAATGATATTGTATATTAGTGTTGTCATTGTGGATCGACTAAGATCATTATTTATAGTGCGCGCTTTTCATATTCCCATGTATGGATGAATTATGTGGAAAGCATACAACTAGAATACATTGTAGATGCTTAAATTCATGTATAAAGTACATATAGTCAATGCATCAATCTGTTGTGTAACTATGCATTTTAGTATGTCACTCGGTTTGGTATGTGAGTAGTTGGAAGCTTTGGGTATATTATAGTATTTAAAAGGGAAGAAAACTATGTAATTTGCTACCCCCAATGGCAAAGGAATGGCTAATGGGTGTGGGAAAGATGGGCAGTAGTGCATTGAATACATTGTAGATAGGTATGGTAGTGTATAAGGGTACGATGTGGAGTAATATTAATGCCCAAGTTCAACACCAAGGTCTTTTGGAAGATATTTTTAGAAAACCTACAAAGGTTAAATTTTGGTATTAAGGTCCTTTGAGAAGATTTTAGAGGAAAGGTTTTCGTAAATGGTGGTGAGATGCTTAAATAAGCATTATTTGATAATTGGGGAATTTATAGATATTTCTAAATGCACCAACATCAAAACATGTAGAGCACAAACTCTAGAGTTCCAAAGAGGTATGTGTATCAAACCCAATAAAGTGTTGTTGATATGCTAGAAAAAGCAAAGGGATTTTTTTATAAGTATATTGTTTGTGGGCCCAATTGGAGTTTAGGTATGAGTATCAAGCCCAATAAAGTGTTGTTGATATGCTAGAAAAAGCGATGTGATTTTTTTATAAGTATATATATTTTTTTAAACCATGGGAACAACAACCTCCCAAGGGTATATCCAACAGCTCGCAAGCCAGATATACCAGAAACTAGTGACTCAGCAGGGGCCGAGACGTCCCGAGACCCTTTATCCCAAGGGGGAGCCTCTATCCCAAGGGTCTCCTACCCTTCAAGCCTTGTCACAACGGGCCAATGAGCAACCCTACCCCCCACCGGTTTTGAACCTGTGACCTCCACGGAAATAACACATGTTCTTAACCATTAGGCCCACTCAGGATTTTTTTATAAGTATATTGTTTGTGGGCCCAATCGGAGTTTAGAGTTTGGAGGTCCTCAATATGGCATTTATCTCCCAAACACTCCTTTATCTAAAGAATGTTTTGAAATTATTTTTAGTATAATATTTGTGGGGCCTAGTTGGAGTTCAAATGTTTGGTGCTTGCAGGTTTATAATGTATTATTTTTTCTCTAAATATTGCTTGAAAATTGTTCTAAAAAAGATAGAGTTACATAGCAACTAAGTCCTTGTCTATGTTGGCATGGTATAAAAAGTAATACATATATCACTTGTATATATTGTTTAGTAAACATTATGAAATTAATTCCTTCTTATTGGCTTATAGTAGTTTCAAGAAATCTTGCATATGTTAATCAAGTGGTTGTAAACAACATAAAAACATTTTTACAGTGGTGTAATTTTAGCTTGTTGTCGAACTTGGAGAACCTACTAGCTATGTCTTAGCTTTGTGTATGAGAATGTGATGGTGGACTATTCATTTTATTTATGAAAAAAACGTAACGTGTTGGTTTTAGAAAATGCCAAAACTTAAAAAACAACAATAGAATTTAGTCAAGCTTACAAGGAAGTAGTTAAAATTTACCCATGCCTATTCAATTAGATGCACTATAGGTGCCAAGAAAATGATGACATGAAGCATCCCAAATTTTCAAATAACAAGAGTTAAAATTAACAATGACTTGGAATTTAACAAAATCCAATAATTGAAATATAAAGGATGACCAAGTTGATCTTTGAGTCATGAATAATGCAATAATTAATAATTAATTGACTAACTAAGATCTATTTCCATCATCATTGAAAATATTGATATGCCATATTCTCACTTGCTCATGCGGTTCTGCAGATAAGTTAGGGTTTTGAGATCGTGAGGCTGAGCATGGGCTCGTTGAGGGGAGATATCCCCCCACATCTAGCTCATGAGGTGGAGGCGTTCACACGCTTAGTGGAAGCCCAGGGTAAGAAGGCCCCCTCGTCCTACATGGGCCACTTTGTCAAGAAACTAGATCAAGTGTCGGAGGTTCCTTTGCCTGGTGGTAGTGCGCGCAAGGTAGCTCTATCTCTCGCAGAGAAGGGTTTGATTGGATAGTTTTATGGTTTATGGCCTTCTCCTAGATCGGTTGAATCTTGGGTTCAAAAAAACTGGAAACCATTGATACAAGGTGATTTGGGGGGTTTTTTCGTGGGAAAGGATTTTTCATTTTTTAGTTTGTTGAGAAGGCAGATCAGGATTTGATCTTTCGAAGTGGGCCTTACTTCATGGGCCCTAAGGGACTCTATTTGAACCGCTGGACTCCGAACTTTGACCCAACCCAGAATGTCCCTTCGACAATTCTGGTTTGGGTTAGGATGCCCCATCAGCTAATCCATTGCTGGAACATGGAATATTTGAAGGCCATTGGTGATACGCTGGGAAAATACATTGATCAGGCTGAACTTAAGGATCAATTATCCTATGCCAAGATCTATGTCGAGGTGGATCTGGAGATTGGATTACCTGAGGCAATTAAGCTCAAGCTGGACTCTTGGGAACACATCCACGAGTTACAATATGAATAAATCTCATTCAAATGCCAGATCTGTCATGAGTATGGGAATTTTACTAAGGACTGAAAGAAAAACCCATCCCCTCCATCTGCGTCGGAGCCTGATGAACAATGGGCCAAAGCAGATCGGGAAACAACTCCAAACAAGGGTCCAAAAGGAAAACAATGGAGCAAACAAGCAAAGATAACCGGGTGGGAAGCCCTCAAAAGAAGGTCATGGATCAAGAGACAAATAGGTTTGATACCCTGAGAATGGAGGAGGAAGAATAACAAGAAAAACATGATGGAGATCAAGACAACCAAGGGACAGATCAAAATAATCATCCTAAGGAACTGGAGAAATATGCTAGTCAGACAGCCTCATCCTGGTAAGAAAATAAGCCCACCCCAAGATTTAGCTCGCATCAGTTGGTGGTCAATAACCCGATCCCGAATCCAACATCTAATCATTTTCCTAGTGAAGGTTCTGATTCGGATTCCTCGGATACAGAACCATATGTTCAAAATAGGAAAGGACGAAAAAAAGATAAGGACAAAAGGGAGGAAGAGGCCGAAAGGGAAAAGAATTTGGGCACCCAGCCCACCATAGAAAAATGTTGTCCATGAACACCCCAGGAGGTCGCTCCTTAGGCAGAAATCGGCAAATCGGCCCCCAAAGGGGTCTCCCTTCAATCCAAAGGTAATTAATGCACTTGACCTCCTGGAATTGTAGGGGTCTGGGTTCTAATAAAAAAAAGAAGCAGTTAGGGATTTAATAAGAACTCAACGCCCAAAATCCTCCTTCTCCAAGAGACAAAAATGGAGGATAAGGTCCTCCTTCAAAAGGTTCACTCATTGTGGAAATAAGGCAAGGAAATATCCATCAATGCTCGTGGAACGTCCGGTGGTCTGGCTACTCTTTGGGATAAATCCAATTTTACTCTAGAGATATCCTTTCAGGCTCAACACTTGAAAGTTGTTCTTCTAACTCGTATTCAGTCCAATCTCCAGGTATTTGTTTTAAATATTTATGCTCCTGGTAGCTATTTGGATAAGAAATTCTGCTGGTCCACTCTTTTAGAATGGAATGGCCTGGATCAATTCCCAAATACGATCCTTGTTGTTGATCTGAATTTCGTCCTCGATGGAGAAAAAAATATGGCTCATTGGTCTGGGACCCTTGGAGGCAATGGGACAAAGATCTAATCCAAAGATGGGATCTTGTTGGCATTATTCCTGAAAATAAAAAATATACTTGGAATAATAGAAGATCAGGGCCTGGCCATGTTGCAGCCAAATTGGATAGGTTTCTTGTGGTTAATTCCCTCATGATAGTAAACCTCTCTATATCCTCATCTATCCTCTCCTCCAGTGTCTCGGATCATTTTCCGATCTCTCTTGTTTCGGTGCCTCCTATAGGCATGGGTCCCATCTGTTTCATATTTTCCCTAATTTGGAAGGATAGTCCTGATTTTCTAAAAATTGTGGGTGACGTCTAGAATGTTGACATCAGAGGTTCGTCGTTCTATATCTGGGAAGAGAAAATTAGGAGGTTGAAATGGCATCTAAATAATTGGGCCAAATCCTCCCTCCATGCTCTTGTTGAGGAAAAGAAGTCCTGCCTTGAGGCCCTTTCTCAGTATAAAACGGAAATGGAAAACAAGGAGGTAGAGGAACGAGACCTCTTAAAAGAAGATGAACTTCAAAGCTCTCTACACTCATCCCAACGAAGAGAGGAGGAGTATTGGAGACTAAATTCTAGAAGTTTATGGCTGGAGGGGGGTGACAAAAATACAAAATTTGTTCATGTGCAGGCTAAGATCCGAAAGCATGAAAAAGTGGTTAGGAAATTGAAACTACGGAAGGGAGAAAAGTCAGCGAGTTTGGGGCAATTAAAGAAGAAGCGTACAAGTACTACAACTCACTGTACTCTGCCAGGGAGGAAGATCTATCTAAAGTCCAGCTTAAGGCCATCCATGACATCCCCTCTATCCTCTCCCCAGAGGATAATGAGGATTTGACAAAGCCCATTACTAAAGAAGAAATTAAGAGTGCAATTTGGGGTATGCACCCAGATAAGGCTCCTGGGCCTGATGGATTTTCAACACATTTTTACAGGTTGTGTTAGGAAATCATCAAAAAAGATCTTAAAAGAATGTTGGATTATGCTCAAAGAAAGCCTACTCTAGGAGGGGCAATCAATTCGTATTTTTTTGGCCTTAATTCCACAGGAATCTAATCCCTCTTCTTTTGCCAGATTCAAGGCTATCTCATTATGTAATGTTTCATATAATTTTTTTGCCAAAAACATTTCCCTCCGTCTTAAGAAGTATTTTCCAGCCCTCATATCGCCAAATCAAGGGTTTTTTTTTACAAGAGGAACATTATAGACAACATAATTATGGTTCAAGTGGCGATTCACTCCAGCAGAAGCAAGAAGGAGAAAGGTATGATTATAAAGTTGGATATGGCGAATGCTTTTGACAAGGTTAATCATCAGTTCCTATTCCAAGTCATGGAAAAATTTGGATTTGGGTGTAAACTAATCTCCTAGATCAAGGCCTGTATCAGGCACCCCTGGATCGCCCCTCTGGTTAACGGTAAAGTCTCCAAGTTCTTTCAAGCCTCTCATGGCGTCAGGTAGGGTTTCCCTCTCTCTCCCCTTCTATACATTATCATGGCAGACTCCTTAAGTAGATCCCTTGAACAAGCTATGCAAAGTGGAGACATTAAAGGGGTTCAAATTGCAAGAAGATTTAAGGAAATCAACCACTCTCGATTTGTAGATGATACCTTGCTTATCCGAGGTGCATCGATAGTTGTTGCTAAAAAATTCAAAGACATTCTGGACACCTTCTATGATTCCTTAGGTAGTAAAGTGAACAAGATCAAGAGTCATATTTATAGTTGGAATGTTCCTGCTTAGCTATTGGCTGGTATCCAGAGAATCTTTGGGTTTAGCAGTTCCACTTCACAGGAGACCTTTAAGTATCTAGGAGTCCCTATCGCCAAGGATAAACAATGTAAAAGAGGCAAGCAGATGATATTGGACAAGATAGCTAGAAGAATCCATCAGTGGGGAATTAACTGGTTAAATCTAGTAGGTAGAGTTATCCTAATCAAATATGTTTTATCCTCGATGCATCTTTTCCTTAGTTCTGTTCTCTTGGCTCCCTCAACGGTTCTCCAACAAATTAACAAAATGGTCTGAAAGTTCCTGTGGAAGGGTGGGAATAATAATGAGCATAAATTTCCATTAATTAGCTAGAATATTGTTAAAAGCCCTGTGGATAAGGGTGGCTTGGGGGTTCATGACACTCAGTTGGTGAAACTTGTCCTCAGGGCTAAAATCCTTTGGAGGATGTTGATGGACTCAAAGAATTGGGCAGCCCAAGCTTTGAGAAGGAAGTATACCAAAGGAAAAATATTGAGGTGCTTGGATTCTCCTCTTGGGGGGGAGAAATGGACCAAAATATGGATTCTCTATGTCAAATCCTGACACTTTTTCAAGGATAATCTCCACTGGGTCCTAGGGAATGGAAAGAGAATTAAGCGGTGGGAAGATTTTGTCATGATGGCAACTCCTCTTAGGGAGCTACCGGAGTTCCAAGCTCTTAAAGGCTGGATGTCGAACTTGGGGATTAATGCTTTGGCTGACATATACTCTTGGCACCTGATCTCAGGTTTCTGGATGGGTTGGACTTTTCCTGCTCCCCCAGATGACCTGCTGAATGCTTTAATACTGCTAAAGAGCCGGTTGAAGGGCAAGGCTCCGGTGGACAAGGAAACAAAAGACAAAAGAAGATGGGGTGGTAAGGAAGGAAACTACCCAGTAAAAGAGGGATATGATGTGTTGCAAAAGAGAGCGTGCAACATGCCAAGGCTATTTTGGTGGAAGAACATATGGAAAAAAAATGGTCCCCCTAAACATAACTTTTTATGTTGATTGAAGGCCCATGGGAAACTTCTAACGGTGAGAACCTAAAGAAGAGAGGGTTTCATGGTCCCTTTTGGTGTGTCTTATGCAAGCAAGAGGAGGAAACAATGTTTCATTTGTTTATTGCTTTCTCCTTCACAATAGAAGTTTGGAAAGAAGTATCGGGACCTTTACCCTTCAAGGAAGATCTGACAAGAAGGCCTATGCAATACTTCATTAAGTGGAATTCGGTCTACCCCTTCTCTCTGAATCATAAGCTTTTGCTTATCTATATCTGGAAATCCCTCCCTAAATATATTTGTTGGAAATTCTGGCTTGCATGAAACAAAATGATCTTTGAGAATACTTTGCCCCTGCTGGTCAAGGTGGCTATAAGATCAAAAGGGATTTTATCTGAGTTCATCTTTGAAAGTTGCCCTAAATTGGAAAATCCCCCCTCCATAAACAAGGAGGAAGAAGAGTGACCCCAGATGATGCAACTTCATTTGGTTCCTCCCCTTCCCAAGGCTAAGACTGGAAATACCTCGGAACTGCATTTCATGGAGGAGGATTTTGAATAATGGAAGAAGAACCAACAAAAATATGTTATGTGTTTTCATGGTGTTGCAAAAGGAAACCCTAGGGCGACAGGTGCAGGTGGGGTCCTTTTTTACACTGGAGGAAGCATCGTGGAAGAATTCGCCTGGAGTCTTGGCGTGGAAACAAATAACCGGGCATAATGGTTAGACCTTTGGATGGGTACCAAAGTGCTACTAGAAAGAAGAATTACAGATGTTATTATTTTGGGAGACTCCTGCACTTCAATTCATGTTAGCAGAATCCAAACTCCGCTAAAAAATACTGCCTTAGCTCAAATTCAAACAAGAATATGGTCAAATCTAGCATCTCTTAGTTCAGTTGATTGCTTTCATATCCTCCGTAGACATAACTCTATTGCCGACTCTTTGGCCAGTGACGTAGCCTCCCGAAATGAAGGAGAGTTCCCTTCTAAAGGTAGAGAAGTTCAGTATGTGGAAATTCCCTAAGGTTCAAATCAAAAATTTTGGATGGGGAGGCTCCATTCCATCTCTGCTACCACATATTTGGACCAAGGACAATAGGGGAATCACTCCTTGTGCTAACATCACGATGAAAGAATCGACACGTGGAGATCATGCTCGCTTCCAACGATGGGATGGTGGCTATCCCTGTATTTATTTATGTCCCTCTTCACCTAATCATTTGTATATGAACTTCAAGCAAGTGTTGGTACGAGAATATGGATTTGACTCTTGGGAATGTTGATGGATGCTGAGACATTCATTCCTCCAGCTGCTCCCATGACTGCTCTGGCCTTGGATTGCGTCATCACCCATGGGAGATGGTTAGCATGATCAAGACTTCGCATGCTACTATATCATGGGAAATTATGGCCATAAATGGAAATAATGTAGATGGTAGAGGAAGGAATTTGAATTATAAAGCTACCTTTGTCGACTCCTATGCTTTATTCATTGGTTTTCCTCTGCATTTGCTTGGGTATTCTCTTGGACGAAGGCTCATCTGTCGGAGGGTAGAAGGTGCGCAAGGGATCATGAGTTGAGATGAGGACGAAAGGCAATCATTCTACTGTGTGGAATGCGGGGTCAGGAAGCTGAATCGTGGTTTATGAAGGATGAGTCGGCGAGCGGATTGGGTAGAGCGAGACAGAAATAGTCGAGACGTCACTGGGAAGATAGGCAGGAGGAAGAAGACTTTCTAATACTGGAGGAGCATAGACAATTCCAACTTCAACTAGACCTAATGGCAAACAAATTGGATCAACAACAAGACAAAATGGAAGACCTGCAAGCTAAAGTAGAGTCTCTACATAAAGAACTTGTTGAACTCCACCATAAGCAAAAGGAAAAGGAGGAGGATGAAGCTTCATCAGGTGCCCCCCCCCAATCAGGCATGAATCCCAGGTTCCATGGGTTCTTTTTTAGTCAATAATCATGTAGTGTTTTTTTTTTTACTTTGTTAGGCCAATATGTAACACAGTATAACTACTGCTATATAGTATTAGAAGGTTTCTTTCAGGCTAGGAAATTTGAGCAAGGTATAAACATATCTGGTTTTCTGTTGGACCTTCAGACATAAAGACTCTATATGGATTTTTGTAACTCTGTTTGCTGAGGAGTTTTCCTCTTCCTTTTTAATAAAAATTACTATATGTTCCAATAAATAAATAAAACTATTCCCATCCATGTGAGATAAATAATAAGTGTTAACATAGCCTTGAGGGTTAGCTAAAGTGGCCATGAGTCAAACATGAGATATCTCCTCCAACAGTTGAGGAGGTCATGAGTTCGACTATCTTAGTCCCCTTGAGGTTAGACTTTATCACATGACAAATATCTAAACCTTGCTCCTCTCCAAAGCATTAACAATCCCTTCACTAATACACCATGGGGTAATATCCAAAGACCAATTATATATTTGATATAAAGTTCTTTGGAATTCATGGCATGGAGCAAACTCAATTTGTCTCCTTGACCAAAAATGCAAGCATCACATGACGGGATAATATCCAAAGACCAAATACAAATTTGATATAAAGTTACTTGGAATTCATGACACTGAGAAAACTCAATTTGACTCCTTGTTCAAAAATCCAAGTATGAACTTGGGGTCCAAAGGCTCTTAATTCCAACTACATAATATAATTTCAATTGTTAAGGATCAAAATTATGCATCTGTAAATAGCTCCATTTCCTAAAGGATACTAGATTATGGCATTAATTAAAAAAACGAATTCACTAAAATTATTGTAGATTTATCATGTCATTAGATCAATATTAATGCACAACTTAACATTGAACAAATGCTTGAATATACTCCCTTCAAATTCTAAAGAAGCTTCTTAATTGGATTTAAGAAATTGCATATCATACAAAAAAAATTGCCACACAAAATGGTTTTGAAGAATAAACCACTAAACATGCAATTTTTTTATCTAACTAAATCATCTTAATAACATATATTTGTTATTAAAAAATTAAGAACTTACATATCTAAAACTTGCATCTAACTTCAATGACTTATTTATATATTTATGTTAATCAAGGGTCTAGCTCGAGTGGTTGTGAGATGGAGTGATGTCCTTCCCACCCAAGATCTATTCCCATAAATGACATGTTGATCTCATAATGCATATATTATTGTAATGATTAGGCCCCAATTGTTAACTTGGTCTTGTGCCTTGAAGAATCTAAGGTTTACCCTGAGTACTATCCTTGAAATGAGTGGAAGTGCTCGAGGGTTTGCATCGAAATAATTACCTTACAAAAAAAATATTATCCATATATTTATGAAACTTAAATTTAACTTTAATTGGTGACTTGACCATAATTTTAAATTATTAAAAATCAACATTTGAATAATACATGTTCCAAATGAGTTCAAGTCCCACTAGCACGGTTGGTATTCAAGGGGCTCCATTTTTTAGGTGACCTAGGGTTTAAAACTTAGTGGTAGTGGGAGGAGACACCCGTCACGTCCCCGACCACTTCGGTGCCCTTTAGAGGCGATGGGAGAGAACCTTAGAAACCACTGCTAATTTTTTTCTTCAAACTACCATAACTTCTGCAACAAACCATCCTCGGTTTGCAAGCTGCAATGTGGAATTCGGAACAACGAAACCACAATTTCGCAGTTTCGTAGAAACATCCCTCCGACTTCCGCAATGCGCAATCCGCCTTGCGGGATTCGGAACCAAAAATTCTAACTTTGATGAAACATGCCTCCGACTTTCGCAATCCGCAATGCGGGATTCAGAAGTCGGAACTCCAATTCTCTATTCCGAAGAAATATCCTCTCCGACTTCCGTAATCCACAATGTGGAACTCGGAAGTCGGAACGCCAATTTGCACAATCCGGGAATATCACCTTTCAGACTTCCGCAATTCGCAATCCGCCTTGCGGGACTTGGAAATCCGAACTCCAACTCGCAACTATGGAGAAAAACACCCTTTTGACTTCCACAATGTGGGATCCGGAAGTCAGAACTCCAACTCTTTGTTTCGAAGAAATCTCCTCTCTGACTTCCGCAATCCGCAATGTGGAACTCGGAAGTCGGAACACCAATTTGCACCAACTGGGAATATCACCTTTCTGACTTCCGCAATCCAAAATCCACCTTGCGTGACTTGGAAGTTGGAACTCCAACTCGTAACTATGGAGGAAAACACCCTTCTGACTTCCGCAATATGCAATTCGCAATGCGGATTCGGAAAGTCGGGAGCCTAATTGCACAAATTCTCAAGCCCATAACTTCTTCATCCTCAGTCCATCTTGGGAAAATTCGGTACCGTTGGAAAGCTCTCGGTGAGCTCTATGCAACTAAATGATCTTCAACCTCATATGAGAACTTTGATCCTATCCTCCTTCCAACCCAAAATGTGGCTCCAAGCCTTATCAATGCCTCTTTTACTCCCTGTAAGGAACTCTTACACTAATTTGTCATGGCCCTTCCCTTCCTCTGACCCACAAAGGGACCATGAACACAATAGGGGGGTGCCTAATTCATCTCCTCATCCCAAGTGATTAAATACAACCATCTAAAGGTGTGTGCCATGCATGATGAACATACACCGTGGAACTGAATCTGATTTAATGCATCTACAACATGCAAAACTAACAACATATTTAACGCAAGCAAATGGTGAAATAATTAGACATGGACCAGCCTCATGATCAGGTTTATACACAGACTCCCTACTGCTTAAGTCTATGTGCTCATTTCATTCAAATGGACTTGATACAACAGATAATCATAACATATGAAATTAACATCATTTAGAACCACATAATGGACATAATTTTAAAACATAGAGAACACTTATCTTTAAGATGAAGCTGTCCAAGCAAATGGCTATGTGAGAGCAACGTTGCACCCAACTATAGGTCTCTGTCCAGCCTATATTATTTCAGCTCAGAGACCATCCCTGAGCTGGGTTGTGTATCCACTAAGGAGGGACTAAACAGGCTCACTCATAGCCATGGTTTCACACAACAGTCATGCTACGCCAACACACAGTTGGATTTATCAAGCATGCCAAGAGATAAACGAGGAGGATGTTAAGCCAGTGAGCTCAACCACGGAGCTACATGCATCTCAAACTAACTCAAACATCCTTGGCACCCAAAATACCTACCACACCCAACACAAGGAAGGTCCCCTTCTCTGCCACATAGTCCCTCAGGCACCCCCTTCCCTCGAGTGCTCTTCAGGGTGGGCATAGAAAGGTCCAAGCTGCTGATTCCTTGAGACTTTAGCCTTCACTGGGTTTATCAAGCAGTTCCAACCTCTGTTATATCTTCTTCTCCGTTACTCACGCTTGGATATTCTCAGCTTATATTGCCAAAACGACTCGGTCTTGCCTATGAATTCTTAGCTATCCCATCTGGTTTCTTTCTCCTACCATTTCTCTCTGCATCTCACCCTCGTAAATTCGCTTTCTCCCTTGCTTCCTGTTGAGGTATCCCCTGTTCGATTTCCTTTTTTCCTTTCCATACCCCGTTTCTGAGCCCTTTTGCATTCCTCTGTCAACGTGGCTTTTTTTCCAGAATCACGACCATTCCTCTTTCCCCACTGTTGGGCTGTGTAACGCATGAAAAATGATCATTGAAGTCGATCATCTCTTCACTCTGAAATCTCACGTGCGAGATGCAAAATGTGGAACCAAATTTGTACATGACAGCCAAAAGGGCAAACACCTTGCACTCTACACCTTGTGTGTAGAATGTGAAACACATAATGTAGGAGCGGATGTAAAATTTAGAAACATGGACTTAAGCGACAAAGAACTCTTGCACTTTGCACTCTACATGTGGAATGCGAAATAAAGGTCCAATAGATTATGAAATGGAATTGCAACGAAAAAAAACCATTAAAAAACCCATAAATCTCAGGTTGTTTTCCTTATGTCATTTCAATGATATTGTATATTAGTGTTGTCATTGTGGATCGACTAAGCTCATTATTTATAGTGCACTATTTTCATATTCCCATGCATGGATGAATTATGTGGAAAGCAGACAACTAGAATACACTGTAGATGCTTAGAATCATGTATAGAGTACATATAGTCAATGCATCAATAAGTTGTGTAACTATGCATTTTAGTATGTCACTGAGTTTGGTATGTGAGTAGTTGGAAGCTTTGGGTATATTATAGTATTTACAAGGGAAGAAAACTCTGTAACTTGTTACCCCTAATGACAAAGGAATGGCTAATGGGTGTGGGAAAGATGGGTAGTAGTGCATTGAATACATTGTAGATAGGTATGGTAGTGTATAAGGGTACGATGTGGAGTAATATTAATGCCCAAGTTCAACACCAAGGTCTTTTGGGAAAGTTTTTTAGAAAACCTACACAGGTTAAATTTTGGTATTAAGGTCCTTTGAGAAGATTTTAGAGGAAAGGTTTTTGTAAATGGTGGTGAGATGCTTAAATAAGCATCATTGGATAATTGGGGAATTTATAGATATTTCTAAATGCACCAACATCAAAACATGTAGAGCACAAACTCTAGAGTTTGAAAGAGGTATGAGTATCAAACCCAATAAAGTGTTGTTGATATGCTAGAAAAGGCGATGGGATTTTTTTATAAGTATATTTTTTGTGGGCCCAATTGGAGTTTAGGTATGAGTATCAAACCCAATAAAGTGTTGTTGATATGCTAGAAAAAGCGATGGGATTTTTTTATAAGTATATATATATATTTTTAACTAAAATGGATAAATAATATTAAAAAAATAAAAAAGAATAAGTCGTGGCTGAAAGCCAAATCCGGCTAAATACAATAATCATAATTTCATCATCAATTTGATGTAAAGACTAAAATTATGTCTTTAATTGGCTTCTCTGTCAAAGTCCAAAATAGTAATCTTCCTTTGAGATGTTCTGTTGGATGTAATTTGGAAGAGAGTTTGTAATTTCGATTTCAGAAATGGAGATGTTCTTCTTCTATATATACTTTTTTTTTAGCACATTCAAAATCTAAAAGCTGCTAACATCGATTTCTAGTGAGTTTGTATATTCACTTAGAGTCTTGATGGCAGGGGATTGATGAGTAATATTTCGATGAGAGCAGACAGAGCTTAATGCTCCGTGTGTGGAGGTTTGCGTGAGTTCTTGGGAAGAAATGTCAAAACATATCTTCATGAAGCTGAGCGTCCAAGTGTTCTTCAGAGGGCGGTTTCTCTTCTTACGAGTATCCATATCTCCTTATGCGAGTAGACCTTCCTTCCTTTCCAATGGTCCATGTATTTTGCACAACAGTCTAGCTCTTTGCTGCGAAGGATGGATACATCGAATAATTGAATCATGACCTGCGAAATTTGAGATGGAGAAGTCAAATTTTTTAATCATTGCACGATGAATCAAGGAATGTGGTGATAGCCACTTTCATTGTTGGAGAATTCAATTATCCTGGGGCTGAGACTGGTTCCAGCGCTTGCTTCTAGATCAACTTCATAATTTAAATTTCTTATGATGTGTAATGCTCTGAAGTGAGTGAATGTGTGTGCAATTTGCTGAATTTGTTGGACGATTATTTCTAATGCCAAGTTATTGAAATCAGTCTTTGAGTTGAGGGCTTTGATGATTACAAGAGAATCCCCAAACACCTGTAGTTTTTCAATCTTTTGATCTTTGGCGGTTTGACAACCTTTTAGCATAGCTAAGGTTTCTGCTATGTTATTTGAGCAAATTCCCAGTCCCCATCTGTATTTCATTCTTAGTACTCCTCCAATAGACCACATAACTCCTACTGCTCCTGCTGCTCTAGGATTTCTTTTGGATGCGCCATTGAAGTGTAAATTGTCCATAGCCTATTTGTTCCTCGATTCTTGAAAATAAGAATTGAAGAGTTTGATTTGCCAAGGTGGTGAGTATCGTGGTTGGGGATTTAAATTTTTGCTGGGGTTTGGAGGGATGGCTCCAATCCAACTCAATTCCTTTGTGTTGAGGTTTGCATCTGCCCTGGATTTGGAGGAATTTAGGGATTCTATCAGCAGTCCTTGGCTTGTCCTGTGATTTGCAAGGGGGTGTAATGTGTTTCATGGAAGATGGCTTTGTTCCTAGCGATACAAATTTTCCAGCAGGTGAATTTGAGGATGGTTATCCAGATTTGGAGCCAAAGATTCTTTTTGGAGAGGGGGGAGGGATAGGTGGATTTCCACTCCTCGAAGAGGCGGGTGGTGGTATTGAATGATGGAATGGTTATGCTGAGTTCTTGGAGCATGTGATTCCAGACTTGTTTGGTGAAGTGGCAATCCATAAATAGGTGGTCTAGAGTTTCAACATTCCTGCGGCAAAGAGGGCACCAATGTGGCCCGATGATTCCTCTTTTGGTAAGGTTGTCACCGGTGAGCACCTTTTGGTGAACTAATGTCCAAATGAAGAATTTTATTTTGGGGATTCCAAATGGATTCCATACTAGCTTGTTGTTGCAGCAACATCCCCCCAAAATTTTGTACATATTGGAGCCCCTCCTTTAATTTTTTAGAAAGGCTGCCTTAAGAGTCCATTTCCACTTTTTGCTTTGTTTCTCAATTGAAAATCTTGCTTTAAAGAATTTCCAAGTTTTCTTCCCAAAGATAGAATTCGTGAGGTTTTCCTGAAAGTCACGGAAGCATTTGAGAAAGCCTCTCGAGTTGCGGAAGTACTCAGCTTTTCCTCCCGAAACGGCGGAAGCCATTTGTATAAGCTTCTTGAAAAGGGACTTAGAATTTTTTTGAAAGTTTGCAGAACGATTGAAGAAAACCCCGCGGAACCCTTCAACTTTCCCTCCCGAAACGACGGAAACCGTTTGCATAAGTCTCCCGAAAAGATTTAGAGATTATTGTTGAAAAAATTTCGGAAGCTATTGGTGAATCCCTTCCGAAACGACGGAAGAATTCAAGAAAGCCGCTCGAAACTTGCGGGAGTCATTCACCAACCTTCCCTGAAGCCGCCGAATGACTTAGTTTCTTTTTGAAAATTCTTAAGTCCCGAAGTTGCGGAAGCTATTCGCCAAAGCCTTCCGCAACTGCGGAAGCCTTCGCGTTATCTTTCCGAAACCCCACCGAGAGAATCTTGCGGAACCGTTCAGGTTTTCCTTCCGCGATTGCGTAAGTCTTTTGCGGAAGCCTTCACATATTTTTCCGAAACCCCGCGAAGACTTAGAAACTTTTAAAAAATTGCGAAGCCCGCCGAAAGACTTATTGTGGAACCATTCGCTTATCCGTTCCGAAACAGCGGAGCCATTCACCAATCCGTTCCGCGGAAGCCAATTGCAAAAGCTTTCCGCAACTTCGGAAGCACTCTCGAAGCCCGACCAAGACTTAGAAAATTTTCTTTTGCGGAAACCATTCGCGAGAACCTCCCGAAACAGCGGAAGCCGCCACGATATCTTTACGAAAGACTTGAACTTTTGCGGAACATTTTTCAGTTTCCCTTCAGCGACTGCGGGAGCCTTTTGCGGAAGCCTACGCGAAACCCTCCCGAAACTACGGAAGCGTTTGCGATATTCCTCCCGAAACCCCGCGGAGCATTTTTTTTTAAAGACTGCGGGAGCCATTTGCCATTTCCCTTCGAAACAGCGGAAACCTTCGTTCTATCATCCCGCAATGGCGGGTGGAATTCATGAGACCGTCCCGTAGGTGGCGGTCGTGCGCGCATATCGAGACCAATTGAAAAGACCGCGACATACGTCAATATTTAAAGATCGTTTTAAATGTGCTACCCACCATATTAAATGCCGCACGTGCCCAATTCGTTTAAATAAACGATTGGGGTTTGGACCGATCATTGTGTTTTTTGATTAACTAACGCCGTTGGAGACCTCGCCGCGCCAGACAGCTCAACTCGTTCGTCCACGTCCGTGTCCACCTCATCCGGCCATCTTCACAGTTCCAGGTAGGATTTTTAACAGTTAATTTTGTCTCATCTACACGTCAGATTGTCTTTGCTTTTTTATTTTCGTCTGAGACGTGGTCGTTAGGTGTTGGTCGGATATATCGTTATTTCATTTTTTAAGCCGCCGAGGCCCCATGGGTTTCTCATTCCACTGAAAATCAAGCCAAAAAACTATGACCGCCCGAGCCTTTTCGTCAGCCTTTTTCCAGGCGCCATCGCCCCTGTTCAAGCCTACCGTAGAACACCTGGTCAAGTGCCACAAATAACCATGGCGGTCGAAGCCCTCGCCTGTTCATGAATATGAAAGCGGCCCCATACTTGCCTGTTCATAAGTGGGGAAAGCGGCCCCTTATTTCGTCGTAGGGATGTTTTACTCCCAGACTCACCCGCCACTAACCATTAAAAGCAATGACGAAGGTCACCATCTCTCCTAGAGCTAGACCGAGAGCAGGTTGTTCCCTCGACATACCTATCCTTTTGGGAGCATTCTGAACCTTGTCCCTTTAAAAGAATCAAGTCTCTATAACTAGATTTCTTTCTTGGAATGGTGTATTTTGCTTCCCAACATACAGCTTCACAATTGATTGATATACCTCATTAGCATGTTAAATTGGTGTTGCTCTTTGTTAAAATCTCACAGCATGTTGCACATTGTTTATAATGACTTGTATTTGGTTGCCAGCAGAGATAAGTCAAAATGCCAAAAGGTGGTAGGAAGAAGGCTAAAATGACGGAACCACATCCAACACCACTTAGGACTGAGACTACACTCCAGGATACTAGGTGCACCACCGGTATTCCTCCAGAAGTCCGCTGGGGTGACATCTATAGGATGATCCGAGACCAAAATATCCCGGATATGTTGCTAGAAGAGGAGCAGATTTATCTCAATATCAGAACTTCAGGCATAGCCAGGGCTTCTACCCGCCCTGAACTGTTCCCATGTTCTGAAGTAATCGGATGGATACTCCAATATACTGATGCGGAGGCAAGAGTAATAAATGACAGCGAAAAAATAGCCATCGCCTCATTCCACCCCGCGTATCTTGCCGCAGCCTACAAATTTCCCCGTACCCAGCAATCTATGACTGATGAATGGCTGGGCCAGATGAACAACATTGAAATGGCCAAAAAATTACTGGTCGCAGGCAAGCATTTAAGAAAGAAAGGTAATGACGAATATGACGTCCAGAATTTAAGATCTCCTTTCAGGCTGATCGCCTTGATGTTGTGCAGAATCTTCGGCATGCCCGATGGCACCGTGTACAAGATTCAGTGGGTCCCTATCATCCACTTCATGGCATTTAAAGGAACTGTGTTTGACTGGGCCACTCTCCTTTGGCCTCAATGGTAGTTGCTGCAAGAGAAGGACTGGCCTTAAAGAAGGCATAATTCTACATGTCCTCATATCTTATTGATTGTGTTTTGGCCAAGTTATCTTTTCCCAAAATAGGCTGCACATGGGATAAGGCCAATAACCCGGTTTATACCGCTTTCAGGATGTTGTGGGCTCAGAATTACAAACCTAGCTATAAGCTCATCTGTGAGGGGTTCATCATGCCCCTATATGAGCAGCTATTCAAGGAAGAGCCCAACTGCCTGTCGGAGAATGCCATGGAAGTCCTTGAAAATTATGGAGATTTTTATTTCTCGGAGCAAGGTACCTATCTCAGAATGTTTGGAGGGACTAAAGCTCCATATATTTTGCCAAGATATGCTACAGATTATGTGGTCCTTAAGGAGGCAGTGAGACAAATTTTCCTGGATGGAATTGGAGCAGTGCTCAACAAACAGCATAAGGCTTCTTTCCCGCCTTTGCCCTTCTGCATAGGAGCATACAAATTCTCGGGGGTTGCCTCAGCCGAGGAGTTTGTTCAGGAGCTGAAAGCCTTCCACTTCGGCGAGGTGATCTTCTATAGGAATGACAGGAAGGGAAAAGTGGCCGAGCATTGTAAAGAAATTTATGCTCATTTTGAGTACGCTCACTATCATGATGCCGAGGAAGAGGCATTCAGAGGCATCAGCAACATGGCTGAGTTGCGGGTCTGTCGCCAAGGCAATGGAGCAAGTTCTAGCTCTACCAGGACCCAGAAAACCAGCTAGCAGAGGGAGAAAGAAGCTGATGATGCCCGAGCCCAAGAAGAACAAAGGTTAAGAGAGGAAGCAAGGGCACGGCAGGAAGCTGAGGAAGCGAGGTTGCTGCAAGAGGCTGAAGTTGTCAGATTGCAGCAAGAAGCAGAAAGTGAGAGGCTATGGAAAGAGGCTGAGGAAGACCAGCAGCAAAAGGAAGCTGAAGATGAAAGGCAGCAGAAAGCTGAAGAAGAAGAGAAAGGGCAATGAGCTGAGGAAGAGCAGAAAGCTGAAGAGGAACTCAAAGCAGTTGAAGATGCCCAAGTAGGAGACCCCAGCACCCAGGACATGGAAATAGACGTACCTCAAATAGACGTCTCTGGCTCTCAAAATGTGGAGGCGGACCCAACACAAGCAAGTGTCTCTGGTACCCAGAATGTAGGAACAAATCCAGCTCAGGTAGCCCAGACCCCACCAGCGGAAGTAGAAATAGACATTATAGATCTCCCAATCGTCCCGTACACTCCATTAGGAGAACATACCGTGTCCAGATGGGATGAGTTTGTCTATGATAAGAAGAGGAAGGCAATGGTCCTTAAATCGAAAGAGAGGATCAAAAGACTCTTCCAGGAGGATATCATTACCCACCGGGAGATCACTGTAATGCGGAATACAGATAAGGATCCCTTAGCTATGGCATCCGACGCTGTAGAGACAACAAAAGCATCACTGGACAATGTAGGTGATATAGTTAGAGAAAATGAATCGACAAAGAGAAGAGCTTGTATGCTCCAACATACTATGGCTAATGAGCAAGCCTACAGGGATCTCGTGGTGAACAGGTATAATCGCCTATCTGTTGAGCATAAAGAGCTATTAGACAAGTATAACCAGCTAGAAGAAGAAAATGAACAGCTATCAGTCCTGATGATGATTGTGGAAGCATAAAAGAATGATGCAGGAACCATAGTGTCCCAGCTAGAAGCAGACAAGCTGGCATTAACCGAGCAATTAGAGCAGGCTGAGGGCAGAACGATGGACATGTGTCCCTTCCACGAGCTGTCCTGCAGCATCCTGAAGCAAATGCATGACACTCAGGAGCTAATCACTAATGAAGTTTGCAAGCTCAAGGCCATGGTGGTCAAATTAAAAGAAGTTAATGCAAAGGCCCATAGGATTAAAGCTAAGCATACTCGGGTTAAGGCAAATATCCTGAGCCAGATAGAATGGAGAGAAGGAAAGGTGGATTTCCCCACACTTCTCCCATTCAAGTCTGTGGAGGGTTTTAATGAAGACATAGCCCTTTTGGAATTCTGCAGAAACTGTGGCAGTAAGCTAATGGCCAGTGTACGAGGGGCAATGGATAGGATTAACGGTCTGTATCAAAGAATCCAGGGAGTGCATGACAAGTGCAAATTGAGTTTCCCGCAATCCCTCGATGATTTCCCGGGTGAAGAACAACGTTTGGCTGAACTGAAGGAAGAACTGGGCATCCAAACTGAATATGTGAAGAAAATTGATGTCCTAGCAATTGATGACCTCCAACATTATATTGGAATGTCATCAATCCACAACCATCTGCTTAAAGAAGTGCATCAAGCTGCAGTGACAGAAATTCAAGGCATTGGAGCAGAGCTTAGAAAAAATGTGACTTCTCAGAAAATCTTGCTCCCTGCTTCCGCAAATGTAGTCATAAGGGACACGGGTATATGGTACAGTTACATTGCAGAGGAGGAGAAGAAAGCAGCAGCAACAACTGTAACAGCAAGCCCGATGTCTGCTTCCCCAGCAGTAGCAGAGATTTCAGCTGGCTCGATTCCTTCTTCCCAAGCAGTAGCAACAGCAACAGTGGGTTCGAGTGCCTCTCTTCCAGCTGAAGCGCATGCCCAGGAGTGAAGGCGCTAATTTTAGAGCATAAATTCTTATATTCTGAATTTTGGACTCTCATATGTATAAAACGTTTATGGGACAACTATCCTTTTTCCCTTTTTAAATAATTTCTGTTAAGGAAGGAGTCACATTTTTGTTTATTATAAGGAAAATTTCTGAAGGTGACAAGTGTAAAAGGCCAGGTGGCAGCCCAAAGGGCATTTTGTAACATTATAAATAAGAAGTTAGGAAAGAATAGAGAGGACTTTTTTTGGCAGGGAATTATTTTCAGACTTGTACGAGCTATCTTGTATATGTTCTAAGAAAATAAAATCTTCTAATAAGAGCCTGGAGAGGACGTTTTGCATGGGATTGAAGAATGGATGTATATTGGATTATTCTGGTGACTTCCATACTTTACTGTGAGATCTTTCTTGCTGTCTGAATTATTTCTTTGTAACAAATGATTTTACTCCTTTCTGTGCAAACAGATTCTCTGTTTCATGAGCAATGAATGTGTTTTATATTAAATTAGAAGCTGTCTTCTGATATCTTTATCTTTGCTGTAGCTTTCTCTTTCAGATTTAATGGCTATCTGTTCTTTCTTTAAGATAACTTCTACAGCTCATTGGTCATGCTTTAAATTCGCTCCTTGCAGGGATAGTTAGATTTATTTCAGTCTTAAACTTAGATCTGTTTCCCAGTATTGCATTTAGATTAAATTTAAACTAGGCACTTGCATATCATTATAAAACATAAAATTCAAAAAGAACGGTGGATCGGGCCATAACCGGTATAATTGGAATAAAACTCCAAACCCACGGTTGCCGGAACCGCTAACCGGACGGATTCCCTATACCAAACGGTAGATAATCTAATTGGGATAATCTATCGGGGAGAATCCCTTTTTGATTGATGCTACGATATCCGAGGCATCAACATAGCTTCCATAAGCTTTTTCTTGCAGCGTCATGGGTTTGGAGAGCATTGTAGCCGAGGACTGTGGTGTAGCTTCCTTTAGGACCCCATCCCTATTCATCTTTGACCTGGAGATGAATAAGAGTGCAGCCTTTCAGTTTGTCTATGAGAAGGATTTTGGCAGGTTCAAGATTGGATGGGGTTGCCATGTTTTTCCAGCTCTGCCAATTTCCAAATTTGTCCCAGGAGATGAAGTCATTCAAAGTTTTGATTCCATGTTGAGTGAACCATTGTGCTATATCCTGTAGCTCTTGAATATTTTGTAATGGTTTGTTGCCCATTATCTTATCTGTGAAGATTTTTATTTTCCTTCCATCTCCAGGAACCCAGTATAGTTCTTGAGAGAAGAACTCCCATGCTGCTCTGCACAAGGACTAGATTGAGGACCCTTTGGAAAGAGGCTTGCAATCAAGACATCTTAGATTGTTTCCTTGTAGAAATTTATTTCTTAGCACTTGACTGACTCGTTGATGTCTATTGTGTAGAATTTTCCAAAGTAGTTTACCTCCCATCGCCAAGTTTTCCTGGAAGGGATCACGAATTTGAAGGCCGCCCGAGAGCTTTGGCTGCTTTATGATACCCCAATTCACTAAGTGGATTTTGTTTTCATTGTTTTTTCCTCCAAACCAAAGGAAATATCTCAGAAACTTGTTGATCTGTGTTAAAATCCTCATAGCAGATCTAAGAGCTGATGTATACCTCACAAGAAAGATTATGATTAAGCAGGAAGATAGAAGAAGAGTGGTCAATGCAGTGTAAATGAGCAACAGAATAATAATACAATAGAACTTGGATAGAAGCAAAATAACTTCACACACACTAATTCATTAATCATAAATATGAACAATAAATAGTACAATGGTGGAGAGGATTCGAATGACAAGGTGGCAATTCGAATTAGCCTCTCATAGAGTGATCATCAGATCAATAGAGTGTCATCAGAGCACAACTAGGAGTCCTCATCATCATCAGTGGAGTCATCAATGCACAAGTAACTATCAACCAAATGTCAAACTGAGTCTAACTGAGTGTGATAGGTGTAACTGGCACATGGAGGCACTAACTGAATGAAGGAGGCTCAGTGGAGGGCGCATGAGGAGCTAACTGGAGTCAGAATGGGCAGTCTAGTCTAACTGGAGGTCTATCAGAGTGATACAGTCAGTTGAGAGTCAGTCTAGCCTTAAATCAAGGAAAGAACTGAAGATAACTGAAGTACAACTAAATGGTAGGTGAGAGAGGGCGCATGAGATGCATGTAACTGCATGCAGGGCGCACTAAGCACTAGGAGGGATAAAACTGATCAGTGAGAAGCTCCCGGGGCTAGCTAACTGAGGGCTAGGTTCTGGGACTGATGATCATGATGCATGCAATTGCATGCAAATGAAAATAATGAAAATGTTGGTAGGACTAGGATGGAGTATAGGAATATCCCAACAATTTGTTCTGACACTCCTTTTGGTGCTAAAAGGATGGAAAATTGGTAAATTGGTAGTGCATAAAGGACGACTTTCACTAGACTAGTTTTTCCAGCTTTGTTGAGCCACTGTCCTCCCCATCTTCTTGTCTTAGTTTTGATTTTAATTATCATTTCATCCTAAATTACTGATTTTGAATGTCCTTGTGTGATTGGGAGACCTAAATAGGTGAATTTATCCCAGTGATTATGGACTTTGATTCCAAGAATTCTACTGATTTTGTGTAATGTCCCCATTTTGACTCTATGGCATTAAAATGTAAATGATGTGACATTGTTATAAAATCGTGGCGAGGAGCTCAAGGCCAAGACCCCGCCATCGATTTATTGATGCATATGGTTTACGTGCTAGCCAAGCACAATAGAATTGCAAATATCATGTAAATATGCATTTTAATAAAATACCCACAACTAGCTATGCAATGCAACAAGAGATGGGGGCATGATTTTAGAAGGAACTGGGAGGGAAATATTCAAACCTTTGGAGCCAATCCAGTCAAACCAAGTGCCAATGAGAGAACCCATCAAACCCTCAACTACCCATGTTAACTTTTGTACCCAATCATTCATTTCTCCCAAGAGTTCGTTGAGGTAGTTAATGCCTTGGGGAATGGGAGGTATGGCTGTCCAAATTCGGGTATGGGCAAGCCACCCTTCATGGAAAATCATGTTTGGCTTTTTGGGCAAGAAAGGAGCCACGAAATTGCTTCCCAAGCCATTCTTCACCCATTAGTTTTGCTCTCTCATGAGTTGGGAGTCACCTGGGAGTTTTCCCTCCATGTTTTTCTGTGTTTTCCTTCATTCTCAACTGGGAGAAGGGCGTTTTTGTGTTGTGTACCAGTGGGGATGAAGGGGAAATCAAATGGGGGTTCCATAGAGACCGTTTTGGCTGTTGAATGCTTAGATATTTGGGGGAGAAATCGTTTTCCTCCTTGTGAATGTTTTTCCCCATCCCACAATCCGTTTTTGGCTGGAAACGATTTGGGGAAAGCCCATGGCCATCATGTTTGTAAATCCCATTGTTAAACATGTGTATCCATGCCCAATGATTGTGCTTGTTGTGTTTAGATAGCGTATGTTGGGGTATGGGTTATGGGTATCCATTGCTTTGGCTTGAGCTTGAGTGCAAGCATCCATAATTGAAGAGGGTTCAGATTTAGCCCAATAAACCCAGATGTGGACTGGCTTGGCTTAGATGAAATGATCATTTGGCTGTGCATGAGCTTGAATGCCCCCTTTTCCTTGTAGAAATCATGCCCAACTCAGGGGTGGTCTCTGAGTGCTGAAAGAATACAGGCTGGGCAGAGACCTATGGTGGGTGGAACGTTGCAGCGACATAGCTAGTTGCTTGGGACCATCTCACAATAAAGATAAGTGCTTTCTATCTATGTGTTTTTCCTCTGCAATGTTTTAAATTGATGACTGTTTTTGATATACTGAACGCATATGAAAGGTGTGTGTGGATGATGTTTTTATTTCACTGTGCATGTTTAATTGATTGGCATCTGCACACATTTGATTTAGTTGTATGAATCTAATGAAATGGGCTGAGTTTATGAAAAAGCTCAGATACTAGTGCCATGTTCCCTTCCTTGCCTTGGATAGATGGGAGGGGACGTTACATTTTAGCTGTGGAGGCATTGTTCAGATTCCAGCTATAGACTGCGCTCTTGTGGAGATTGATCTTGCTTCTTGAGGAGTTGCAATACCAATTCAGATTTTGTTTAAACTTTCGAGCAATGATGGAAGATCCTCCACCCAATAAGAGGGAGTTGTCGGCAAAGAGGGTGTGGTTAAGAGGCATGGATTCAGAGGTTAAGTGGAGGCCCGGTAGAGAGCCTGTGATCAAATCTGAATTCAGCTTTCGGCTAAGGGAGTCTGCCAAAAGGATGTACAAGAAGGAAGACAAGGGACATCCTTGTCGGATTCCATGCGTGGCTTGGAAGAAGTATGTGGGGCGACCATTTACTAAAGGATCAATCCAGGGTCCTGTTATGCATGCTGAGATCCAACTTATGAAGGTTTCCCCAAATCGAAAGATTTTCATATTTTTAAAAAGGAACGAGTGCTTGACACGGTCGAATGCGCTGGCCATTGGGCACATTGGAGTTCATTTGTTTTGCAATGCAAGTAAGGAGCTATTAAAGAAAGGTATGGTGACAAATTTTCTAATGAGTTGTATGAGTTATCTCCCCTTGTAATATACAGTGGTTGGACATGATGTATTCATTCAAATTTAAAGATTATAAATTGTAAAAAATTTATATAAAAATTCTTGATTTTTGTTCAAATTGATCTATATGTACATGAATGTTGCAATTCCAAATATCAAATCCATATAAGACACATCATATTTAAGATAACTAATAGAGTAACAAGTGTGTAAAGAAAGACATGATTTTGGTTAGAATGAAAAATATGCTATAGAAGTTCTTCCACAAATATTTTAATATGAGGAAAAACATAAACTCTCTCATAATTTAGGATCAAATAAAAGGGAGATGTCATTCTCAAGATAAGGGGATATATAACTTAATAGTACCTCTTTCCATTAAACATAGTATGCGGCCCAAAAGGGATCATTACATACATTTAACATACAACTATGAAGCTTAAAACCAATAGGCTTGACTTCCTGGAAAAATACAACATCTAGCATAACCTTGTGCAAAACTCCCCAAATAAACTGCTTACATCCTGGGATTTTCATCTATCTCACATTCCAAGAAATATTACAGATATTCATTCAAGAAATAGAGTGTTTTCCATAATACTGAATCTACTACTTAATCCCACATTTCCAAAAGAAGAGACACCCTTGACTAGGGAATATGCCGCAACTTCCTGGAATGATTTTTCCCTAGGAGCAAAATGCACAACTCTAGTAGGCTTATTGAATGGACTGGGAGTTGAGGGAACCTTCCTCTATTTGGACATAAATTTCCAAACTTGATCAACATACATACCTTGGGCCTAATCATTGATACACATAGTATAATCCATCATAGTTCTCTATCCTTGTTAGCCTTCAATAGGTCCAAATTCAAAATCCATCACTATTTGTGATCCAATAATCCACTAATTCTATTAAGTTTGTAAAGACACCCCACTACTAGAATCTAATACCAATATTTGTGATGGGAGAGATAAGATAACACCAACCTAGGCTTGCGTTTTGACTTCCTTGGCCACTTGGATAGGACCAACTAATGGCCCACTTATGTTAGATGAGGCAATTAATGCTACAACAATTATACCTCGAGAAGTTGTAGCAACTGTACCATGAAAAGCTACAAAACTTGTACCTTGATAATCTATGGGAGGTGGTTTTTGTTGTGGGAAGTCACAAATGAAGCGGTCATAATCTTGATAGGAAAAACAAGTATTGTATAGATTTAGATAATGCACTCTCTACTGACAAACCCCATCCACTATAATAACTATAATAACAAGGGGAAGCTTGAAATGAACTTCACCGACCATTTTGTACCAAAAAATTGCTAAACCTATTGGAGAACAAGTCTGTAAAAGGTCATATAAATCAACCAAAAGAGAAGAGAACTCCAACCAAAAAGGATATTGAACCCGTCCTCAACTCTCTAGATTAAAATTTTCCGTCCATGACTAAAAATAGGCTAGGGAATTGGTGATTTTCCATATACCATACTACAACACCTACATAATCGTTGCCTTATACACATACACGTAGTAGAATCCATCATAGTGCTCTATCCTTGTTAGCCTTCAATAGATCCAAATTCAAAATCCATCACTATTTGTGATCCAATAATCCACTAATTCCAAGAAATTTGTAAGACACCTCACTACTAGAACCTAATACCAATATTTGTGATGGGAAAGATAAGATAACACCAACCTAGGCTTGTGTTTTGACTTCCTTGTCCACTTGGATCTAAGGACCAAATAATGACCCACTTATGTTAGATGAGGGAATTGGTTCTACAACAACTATACCCTTATAAGTTGTAGCAAATGTACCATGCAAAGCTACAAAAATTGTACCCTGAGAATCTATGGGAGCTGGTTTTTGTTGTGGGAAGTCACAAATGAAGTGGTCATAAGTTTGATAGGAAAATAAAGTATTATATATATTTAGATAACGTACCCTCTACTGACAAACACCATCCACTATAATAACTATAATATCAAGGGGAAGCTTGAAATGATCTCCACCAACCATTTTGGATCAACAAATTGCTAAACCTAGTGATCTAGTGCCCCTCCAATAGTTTTAAGACCTTGCCAACATATCATACATGCTCTTCCCAAGATTTTCTATAGAATAATATATCATAAAAAAATACTAACATAAATTTCATAAGGAATGATTAAAAATAGAATTCATCAAGCTCTGAAATGTGGAAAGTGCATGGATAAGGAAAAATGGCATGATCACCAAAACTTTATAATAACCTTCTTGTGCTTTGAATATTGTTTTTAGAATGTCTTCTTACATTCAATGGGGAGATTACAAGATCACTCACGTAAGTATTCAATGGATAATATGGAACGGTACTCACAATCTTGTTGCAAATGCTATTTATTTTGCAGGGGCAATAAACTTGTTTTCTTAAAAAAGTTTTTGGAGATGGGCAACAAACGAAATAGATCAAAAAAGTCTAGAAGAAAGGATCCCTCTCTTGAAAATATCCATGATCTAAGAGAAAAAACAAGGTTGGGCATGGAAAAACATAGACATGCAACTGCCACTGCCTGAGATACTAGCACAATGCATGACAAAATGACCTCTAGTTCAACACCACGGGTGAAGCGGATGCATCCAATGGAGCCCACTCAAATTCCATCATCAAGTCATCCTCCAACCAATAATCCATCAACTAGTAATGATGAAGTGCTTCAATACATTCACATATTGGAAGATGCTGAGTATGTAGAATTGGATGTGTAAGGAGTTGTTAATTTTCAATCTCCCCAAGAAGACCACACACATGCCCAACACACTCCCAATCCAGAACAACATGTGAACAAAGTTCCACAAAAAAGAGGTGGTGGAACTCATACCTATCCTATACCTTCTTTACCTTGACTATCCAGTGCATGATGAAGAAGAAATACTAGATGTATTCATGTGGATGAAAGTTCCCTAACAGGCCTTGAAGACTAATTACCTAAACAAACTATTGATTGGCAATGCAACAAAATCGTTAAAGAATTTTTTGAATCTAAGAGTGATGCATCAAAATGTCAATTATTCTTAGCTTTGTTAAAATTGCATTGTTTATCCACTGTTAAGATAAGTTTAGGCATAAGGTTAGTTAGAAGTTCATAGGCTAATAGCCATGTTGTTAGAAATATTCAAGCTGCATTTAATTTAATTCGAATGATGTCTCGCACAAAAGATCCTAATTCGTCCTATCGTATATTATTAGAATCAATTGTAAGCAAAAGCATGAGGCATAGCCACCTTATATCACACACATATCACCTATTTAAAGTGATATAGAAATGCTCTTCATAAGTATTCTACTATTTGAGAAAGACTCAACACTCTAAGAAAAAATATTGTTGGGCGTTCATTGGTAGGTTTCCTCGTTCAGACATGAAGCTAATTGCTGCAGTTACAGACCTAGTGCAAATTTTTTGGCATGATAACATTAGACCTTCATCCAATCAAAAAGATGTTTTGAATTTCAAAAAAGGTACTAATGAGCGTGAACCCCACATCAAGCACTTCCTTGACACGACACAAACAAAACTCTTCTTTAGTGATAGGATCCCTCTTCATTATGAAAGGTGAGATATCAGTTGAAGGTGCAAGGGATGGTGACATTGGGATATAACAATGCTCAAATAAATAGGGTGTTGTAATAAATGTATTATTTGACCTCATCTAATTGGTCAACACTTTAATGTTTCAAGTTAGTCAGAGAATTTTCACTCCACTTAACATGTGAGAACAATTGAAGTTGATGGAATTGATGCTAAAATTAGAGTGTTAATTATCAAATTCCTATGGTTTAACTCTTATCACGAGGTACAATTTTTTGTCTCATCCATCGAAATCCTACAATTAATGAGTAGGAATTAATCTCTCATCCATTGAATGGATATGATTCCATGTTTGTTGCCACCATTTTTTTTTTTTTTTTTTTTTTTTGGTTTGTGGTTAGTTCCTTTTGGATTTCCAACTTTCATTACATATATTCTCGATAAAAAAACTTGCATATATATATGAACAAATTAGAAAAAAAATTCCCTACTTGATTTAGAAAAATCTTATATTCAATAAACTTCCCTCATTGTATATTTGACTGTCTCTTATTGAGAGAAACCCTAGAGTCTGAAATCACCGAAGAGGACTGCCTCTGGGCCATGGACCCACATGAATGATGCACCTCTAGTGCTATTTTGATTTCATGATTCCAATGAAGTCAATGGTTCGTCGATCTGAGCGATGCTTATTTTTATATGGCCAGTTGCAACTTGCCCCCTATAGGATTTCGGGGACACATGTTGAATCCCTATCAGGGGCATATGATTTGATTAGGGTAGCAGAATTGATTCTTGTGAGATGTTGCAAGTGTGTTTGGGTATGTTCAACGTGGGAATTTTAGCCATGAGTTCACGGTCGATGCATTTCCAAAGTAAACCCCCTCATGTAGGTTTGACATGGGAACTTTGTTAGAAAAATAAGATCGCAGATAAATAACAATAAACAAGATGCAAAATATAAATCACATAAACACAATACAAGAGAGACACCAATATACGTGGTTCACCCAATCAGGGATACATCCACAAAGAAATTGCCAGTCCTTTTATTATACCATCCAACAAAATGAATGGATACAACCTGCAACACATACTCTACAATTTTCTCTTCACTCTCTCACAACCTCTCTTACACAATCACATAGATCTTTACAATGCTACAATACACAATCGTATTACAATGCCTTCCTTTTAAAGAGGGATTACCGTGGGAAAATAATATGAAACACCCAATACTATGGGCCCATAAATAACCCATTATTGACCAAGTCATGAATATGAAATTACAACAATTTACAAGGCATTTTTCCGAAATTTTCGCTACGGGGGTGATGCCCCTGAACCCCCACCGAGGGGCGACGACTATATTGGAGGGGAAGGCCCCCCCAAACCCCCCCGTAATGGCATGGGATCCATACATGCCTGAAACACGACCTCTGAATAAGGAATATCAGGATCCACAACCAACAAACTCTAGCCATGGGTTCATGGTCGAGGCATTTCCAAAGTTGACCCCTAGTGTAGAAATTGCACTGTCTCTTATTAAGAGAAACCCTAGATTCCGAAATCACCGAAAAGGAAACGATTTGGGTCATGGACCCATGTGAGTGAGGCACCCATAGCATTATTTTGATGTTCCTATTCCAAGGGATTTGACAATTTTTTTATCTGAGCCATGGTCATCATTATATGGCCAGTTGTAACTCACTTCCTAGAGGCTTTCATGGACACATGTTGAATCCCTTTCGGGGGCATAAGATTTTATATGGGAAATAGAATTGAGTTATGTGAGTTGATGCAAGTGTGTTTGGGCAGGTTTGACGTGGGACCACTAGCCATGAGTTCATGATTGAGGCATTTCCAAAGTTAACCCCCTTATGCAGAAATTGCATTGTCTCTTACTGAGAGAAACCCTAGCTTCCAAAACTACCAAAGAGGGAAGGCTCTAGACCATGGAACCAAGAGAGAGAGGAACCCCTACTATTATTCCGATATCATGATTCAAATGGATTCAATGGTTTGTCAGTCCAATCCATGGTCATTGCTCTATGGTCAGTTGCAACTTGCCTCCTAGAGGATTTCAGGGACACATCGTGAATTGGTCCCAAGGGAATAGGATTCGAACCGAGAAACAAAATTGAGTTATGTGAGCTCCTGCAAGTGTGTTTGGGAAAGTTCAACTTGTGAACGCTATCCATGAGTTCACGGTCGAGGCATTTCCAATGTTGACCCCCTTGTGCAAAAATTGCACTGTCTCTTACTAAGAGAAACCCTAGATTCCAAAATCCTCGAAATGGACAGGCTTTGAGCCATGGAACCAAGGGAGAGATGCACCCATAGAATTATTCTGACATCCTCATTCCAACGGATTTGATGGTTTGTTGATTTGAGCCACGGTCATCGTTTTATGGCAAGTTGCAACTCGCCTCCCAGAGGCTTTCAGGGACACATGGTGAATTGGTCCCGGGGGCATATGATTCGAACCGGACAAAAGAATTGAGTTCTGTGAGCTATTTCAAGTGTGTTTTGGAAGTTTTGATTTGTGGACGCTAGCCATGAGTTCATGGTCGAGTCATTTCCAATGTTGACCTCCTTGTGTAGATATTGCACTGTCTCTTACTGAGAGAAACCCTAGATTCCAAAATTGCCAAATTGTATGGGCTCTCGGCCATGGAACCAAGGGAGAGAGGCACCTATAGCATTATTCTGATGTCCTAATTCCAACAGATTCAATGGTTCATTGATCTGAGATACATTCATATATCTATGGCCAGTTGCAACTTGCTTCCTATAGGATTTCAGGGACATATGGTGAATTTGTGCTAGGGGCATAGGATTCGAACCGAGCAATAGAATTGAATTCCGTGAGATCATGCAAGTGTGTTTGTGCAGGTTTGATGTGGGAACGCTAGCCACGAGTTCATGGTTGAGGCATTTCCAAAGTTGAACCCTTTTTTCATAAATTGCAGTGTCTCCTACTGAGAGAAACCCTAGATTAGGTTTCCAAGATTCTAAGTTTCTAGATTAGGTTTCTAGGGCTAGATTAGGTTTCTAGGGATAAATTAGGTTTCCAGTGTTTCTAGGGCTATATTAGGAGTAGGGAATTGAGAGAGAGTGATGATTGCACCTAATTGTTGTTGTTGAGGAGAATGAGAATGAGAGAAAAGTGGTTGTTGAGATGTACGGATAATTTCTCTATATCCTACTATGGTGGAAAAAAATGGTATGCTGTCTGCACGCCCAAGTAACAAGTTCCAAACCAAGATTATGTACATAACAGTTAGTTCCCTATTGATCATTAGAGTTATGAAGGTAATTAGTTTAAACCAAGGAAGTAAATCGATGCACCCAGTGTACAACCAATTTTCACAAATTACATGCCAATCAATGTCTCATTCTCTCCCATTAAGGTCCAACAAATACCTTTTTTCTAGGGAACGCTAGTGTATTATTTTTATTGATATCTAAAAAAAAAGAATTTTATTTTATTTTTGCATCCCTACTAGTAATGAAGATGCAATGTTCAACCACATAGAGAGTCCAACAAGTAGGAGCATCTAAGTTCCGTCTTATACTCACTAGTAGTGGAGTAGTCTTATCTATGTTCTCAACATCTAGCTTGTTTTAAATTAAAAAATACATGCCATTATGAGGAAATAAGGATGAAGGATGTTCAACACAAGATATTTATCGAATTAATTAGAGGGCATAATCCTCTAAATGTGTATATATTTGTAACTTACTTGTGCACAGACTAGAATCTTCCTTTGTGTTAGTGTTAGATTCCCAATTGTTCTACGTGTATCGTACAACTTTACCTTTTGCATTGAAAAGGGTTGGATGCTCTCACTTGATCATTGGATCAAAAGAAGGAGATGAACCAAATTCCTCTTCAAAATCATCAATAAAAATTAGGACACTTGTGACCATAAAGGAATTGGTGGGTTGATGACCACATAGATCACCATGCACATGTTGCAAAGGTGGTGTTGCATAGAAAGAGGCACATTTGCAAAATATCCTGATGGTGCTTTTTGAGAATACCCTTTGGATAAACACCATCATAGAAATAAATGAGAGGAAGGTTGAGAATCATCATGTTCTTTCATAATTGTTGAAGTGAGTGGCAATTTAAATGTCTAAATTTCTTGTGTTAGGGTCTACTAAAATCATCCGTGTGAAGGCTGAAATATGAGAGTGACAATGACCAAAAGTAGTCAATCTTGTGCACCTTGAAAATAATCATTGACATTCCTTGGAATTATTACATGTTGAATGTCCTTGAGATTTTTTTTACAACAATGTGAGGGGGAAAACTTGTTTTACTTGCCCCATAATGAATTTTTGACAAATGTAGGGAATATTGTAGCAAATCCCAAGAACAAAGTACATGGTTAAAAATGCCACCATATAATGGAACTATGGTATATTTTAAATCTCCGAAGGGCTTATTATTAATGGAGGTCTAGGGTTAGATTAGTGTTTCTAGGGCTATATTAGGTTTCTAGAGTTTCTAGGGCTAGATTAGGTTTCTAGGTTTGTAAATTTGGTTTATAGGTTTCTATATTAGGGTTGTAGGTCTAGATTAGGTTTCTAAATTAGGTGTCTAGGGCTAGGTTGGGTTTCTAAATTAGATTTCTAGGGCTAGAGTAAGTTATAAAGGTATGAATGTTTGCTACTGGATTTTGATCAATGATGACATTCCATTTGAAGTCTTTAAGGTGACTCTAGGGATTATGGAGGTCTTTAAGGTAGTATATGGTAGTGTATAGGCTAGATTATGGTTAAGGTAGGATATGCTAGGTTATGGTAGTTTAAGTTTAGTGTAAGCAAGTAATATATTAGAGTGGTTTAGGCCAAGGTATGTTTGGTTAAAGTAGGTTATGTGGTTAGTGTAGGCATGGTAGGGTATGTTAGATAGTGGAGGGTCGAGGGTAGTGTAGTTTCGGTTATGGTAGGCTAGGCTAGGGATGGATAAGATAAATATAATCTAGGTTTGGGTAGTTTTGGTATGGTAAGTTAGATAGTTGGTATGTTTGGTTAAGTTAGATAGTTAGCTAGATGGTAAGGTTGATTTAAATAGGTTCAATGGCTTGGGAAAGGTAAGGATGGGTAAATGGTTTAGGTAAGAGTAGACTACATTATATTAAGGTAGTTTAGTTTATCGTGATTTAGTAGTTGAGGTTAAGGTAGTAACTAAGGCTGGGGTAGTTTAGGCTAGATTAGGGTTGTCTAGTGGGGTAGGAAATCGTAGGTTTATTTTATGCTATATTAGGTGCATTTTTCAAGGCTATTAAATTAAAATTAACGAGAAATTCAAGTTTTACAAAAATGTATTAGCTCTTTAGTCGCATAATCCCCAAAGACACCTAGAAAGCCATGTAGCGAGCATACTTAGCTTGTGAATGAGATGGTGTTAGTATTTTGCAGTTTTACACAATAAATATGGGTCTCCCAGCCATGTCTGTGGTCTAATGATAAAAACCAATATGTTAGACCTATAAATGATTCTAGGGATCATGGCCCATGTAAAATGCCTTGAACCACCGAAAATCCTATAAAGTGAATTTTTGGCCTACAAGAGAGATACTTTGGGGATGTGCACACAAGGCGAGAATTTCAAGGTTGTGATGTGGTTCAACAATGAAAATAAATTTCTTGGGCCCTAAGATATCATAAATTTTAATCCTAACTCTTTTTAAGAAGATGTTATGATGTGGATTGGAAGAGGGATAATAAATGCATGCATGCCATATATGGTGATCAAGTTATTTGATTGACTTTTTTTTGGTATTCATCATAACAAACTCCCATTTTTAATTGAATATGTATGTGATCTAAAATATATTGCACGTAACAGTCATAATACATATAACATCACATTCACCATGAACCATGAACCATGAACCAATCACATTCACCATGAACCATGTAACAGTCATAATATATAACATCAAATCCACATAAATAATGTAAAAATCCATAAACACTCTGTCATATACACTGGATGAAAGTCGTGAGTTTGTTTTGGAAATATGTCCAAAATTAAATTTTTATACAAAATGGAACATCATTCCCAATAATGGATGTTCATGCCCAAAAATGGAATAAGGGTAGCTCATCGCCTATACACAAATAAACATCTCTTGCCAAAAATGACACATCATGGCTAATGTGCATACTGGGTGTCTCAATCACCCTGGCCACCATTGGCACCCCAACGCTCATGTCTCCAAAATAAATTTTCCTCCTCTTTGAGCTGGAGTAAGCTTGAGCCCCCCTTCGTCTACCGGGTGTGGAGTGTTTCTCTTGGCTCTAAAAGGGAAACAACATATCAATTTTCCCACAGTTCTATCAATTAGTACACTTTAAAAAATACAATTAGAATTCAAATATCGAGTACTCACTTGAGACGAGTCAACATGTCCTGATGGGGTTGTCCGTCTCCTCGATCTAAGTCTCTCAGCAATTCCTCCCTGCAACAATTACAAAAATCATTAATACATAAAACCAAAATGAATTATTTTATGAAATTCATTCATGATTTATAAGATTTTAATGAACTTATAAATCTCACCATGAATATATGAGGTGATGTAGGAGATTTTCCTTCCTGGCTAGGAAATGGAGCACTGGGATGGACAAATTGCTCCGAGGAAATGGTGGTGGAGAGGGATGATGTAGGTGGGGGGGGTGATGTAGGTAAATGGGCGGGGGTTGATGTATGGGAAATGGATGGAACTGATGTGTATGGAGCCGATGTGGATGGAGCAGATGGAACGAAATGTTGGACAGGTGGGGAAACATAAGAGGGGATGGGTGTGGGTGGTGATATAGACCCAATGGCTGTACAATGGGTGGGAGTGGCCTATGGGGGGATATGAGTATGTCGATCACAAGGGTAGAGTGCCTAGTCACATGAATCGACATGAACTATGGAAAAATTGGACTATGTGGAATACATGTAGGGATGTGTGTTGTATGGTGATCATATGGTAGGAGATGACACCTACATAAACATATGAAATACATTTCATTAGAAGAAAAAACATGTAAATTAACCATACAAACACAATGAATTTCTCGTCAAATATATAATTAATTTCACACAAGTTACTTGCATGACAGATGATCTGCTCAACTCAGGTGGAAACCTATGCTCAATGTCTTCCGCATGCACCTATGGAAACACAAAAAAATTAATATTGATTTCTCATATAACATATGACAATTGCAACTAACTCAATTTTTAAATCCTACAACCATACACTCTTTTAGATACATGTATGTGAGGTGCTGCAATATTTTCCACTGCCTCCATGGGGGAATCAAGGTTGGGAATAGTAATGTCCTCCCACCTTGATTGTGTTGTTTTATCTCGAAACAACTGCACATTCCAAAAACATCAATTACATATTAAATACACTAATCAATGTTCGTCTAACAATTGTAAAATTTACAATAAAAAATACAATCGACCATTTACAACCATTTACAAATCATGTACTAACCTTAGACATAAAATTATCTCATGCGGGATCCTACATAGGGCCATGGAAAGTATGGCTGCTGTGAGTGCATCGATGGGGCAATCCTTGATTGTCCAAAGGATCATTTTCCCCGCTAGTTGTCATGGATGGTCCATGACCAATGGCGCCTAAAGGACCTGCACCTGATGGTCCTCCATGCTGCTCCGATGTGTCATTCCTGGATGATGCCATGAATGTACTATGTTACATTACGCTATGAGTAAGCTGTGATATGGTAGTGACAGTCTTATCTAGGCGATCCAGTAACTGATCTGTCTGTGGGGGGGGGGGTTACGCATATGCCTAGGTTCAGGTGGCCCTCTCATTGGGTTACGCCTGGCAGTGGGTTGATCCTAGACAGATCCAAGACCAACCCCCTGAAACTCACTAATGTCAAAGTAGTTGACATGTAGACCCAACACGAACTCCGCATATAGTTTTCGAAGAAAAGATAGTGAAACCTCCTTATTTTTGCAAGGAGGTTTGTCGAAAACCATAAACCATCGACTCATCCATTTTTGTCTCCATGGTTCATATGTGCACCAATCCATGAAAATGTGCCTTTTGCATGGATTAGGGGATTGGTCGGTCCTGGGGTCAATGAAATAACTAACTAGAGTCTGTTTTGAGATGCTCAAGTCTCTAATTTGGTCTCTACTGAGACTAGTGGAATAATAAGCTCTCATCCTATCCCTATACTCAGTTATGCTCATCAATTGACCATGAGCATTGTCAACTGAGGTAATTATGATGTCAAGGGATGTGGCTAAGGAGAGTCTCAATGGATCCCTAGTGGTTCTAAGCTCTTGAACTAAGGTTCTTAATTGGTGTAAATGTTGGTTAATTTGGGACTCTGTGATTGGGTTCTCCTTGGGGTAAATGTTTACTTCGAGGATTTTTGTGGTTAGGTTATCCTCTGGGTAGTTTTTTTGGGGGTTTGGCTTTTGGTCTTCGGCCATTGTGATGGAGAAGAGATGAACTGAAATTAAAAAAATGAATTTGTTTCAATTTTGGTTGATTTTTTTGGAATGTTTAGAATGTAAGTTTTTTAACAATCGTTGAAAAAACAAAAAGAAATTACAAATCATGGATGCAATTCCTACCTGGATGGTGATTTGGAGGTGTTGGTGGTAGATTCGATGCGCATGCATGTTCAATTGGAGTTTTTGGATGCTCACAGACTAGCGAAGTTGGGTAGAATGGGATGGAAATGGGTCTTGGCCCGATTTTTAATATATAGAGGAGCGCGCACGCACTATTAACGTGCACACACTAATAGTGTGTGAGTGTTAAAAGCACGTGCACGCTCCTAATATGTGGGCTCTTTAATGCCTACATGGACGCCTAATTGGCGGTTTGGGATTCACCAAATAGGAGCACACACACTTCTAATTTTTAACGCTCGCACACTCCTATTGCAACACTTTGGGTATCATCTTCATGTGAGCACCCTTTATTTCTTAGCATCTAATTCTTTCCACCTTTATGTTGTAGTCATGTGTTTTGTTAATATCTTATATATAAGGAGAGTAAAGTGAATATTTTATCTCCAAGTACCATTTATTTAAAGTCCTTGAATATGAGTGTTTTGTGCTCTTTTGCAAATATATGTTTGTATTTGAAAGATTATTGAATTTTGGTATACCTAAGAATTAAATTTATGATCATGCTTACAATTAATGATATCATGATGTATCTACATAACACATCTTAGGATTACTATTAATGACATAATAATGCATTTCCATAACACATTTCATGCATGCTTACTCTTAATGTTTTTTCTTTTCATAGCTATTGGAATGTGAATCACATGCCCCACTACACTTTCTAAATTCTTTGAACTAGGATTATACAAGATTTTCCATCCTCTAGTACTATTAAGATTCCCTATGATAAAGACTCAATGTGGGGTTATTCATGATCAATAGTATTTATAGTTTTCCTTCCAATTTTATACTTCAAAGTGATTTGTAATAATGTGACCACATAATCTAATGGTTTGACATTAATCTTAAAGTGATTTGTAATAATCTGACTCCATAATTTAATGGTTTGACACTAAATTTAATTTTAATTGACATTAATACTTTTTTTATTGAGTTTCATTATTAACTTAGAATACAGGAAATTTAATATAATATTGGTCTTGATATGCATAGTGAAGACATTATTGTGATGATAGTGGATGATGCTTCTAATATTGGTCTTGATATGCATAGTGAAGACATTATTGTGATGATAGTGGATGATGCTTCTAAGTTTGATTAATGGTTGATCTTTTTTGGTTCAATTACTAGTTGGAGCCCTAAAGTGGATTTTGAATGTAGGACATTATTCTTCCTTAAGAGAATATCTCGAAGACAACATACTCTAATCGATCAATCCAGTAAGTTGTTTTTCCTCTGACCTTGTCCCTCTATTTAATGTTTACTAAATTCCTTTGATATATCATCCTCTCATCCTCAAGAGAAAAGGGAAAACTAATTATTATGGCCATCCAAAGAGTATCACAAGCTCTTTACGCCAAAGGGGTAAGTATAATAGTACTAGGGAAGGAGGCATGGAAGGACATACTTATAAATTGTATTATGTTATAAATATATAATAAGTTATAATTAATGTTAATTTACAATATTATTATTATAATTATGAAAAGATGCATCTGGGTGTATCTTTATGTGAATGGTTACTAAGAGCTCTATCTATTTCAATATATTTATTATTGTACTCATCATTTTATTTTATTCAAATATAGTCTTTAACAATTAAAAAAATACTAACCATCATGACTTAGGATTAAATTTGACTTAATCTCCATATATTATTTTTATAACATAGTCCATTTAAAAATACCACTTAATTGACCCTGTATCTTGAATTTTGAAACAGAATGTTCTACAATTTAACTTTTTACTTGTCAAGCATCTTGACTTTATATGAGGAAATACGCTCTTATTTAAAATGCCTGCCATTCCCTGCCGTATCTAGAAGCTTTAATAAAAGGTGACGCAGTGTATATAATAAATACAAGTTTCAGATTTAGAATTAGGTGTTTGAAAACTATATCTCTTTCAAAAAGAGATAGGTATTCTATAACCGAGAAAGGAAAGATTTTCAACACTTTATCAGTGGGTTATTAACCAGAGGTAAACACTCATTCTTCCCAATCACCCAAACTACAATCACATTTATATAATACTTATTAGTTTTAATTGTTTTTAATTAAATTTATAAAAATGAAAAAGTTTATATAGTAATAAATGGGTTTTATTTGAAAATCATCTTCGAATCTCCGCGTTCACATAGCACTCAATTGAATTTTTTTAATATTAATAAAGTTTTGGCTCCACGAACATGGGAATTCCTTTTGGGTCTTCATCCATATTTTGGTACTTGTTTTGGCGTTGAAATAGTTTCCCTAGTCATTTTTAATATTCCTTTGTTTCATAACATCTAATTCTTTCCACCGTATGTTGTAGTCATGCATTTTGGTAATATCTTATATACAAGGAGGGTAAACTTGAGATTTTCTCTCTAACTACCATTTATTTAAGGTCCTTGAATATGATGATGTCTCATATAAGGAGAGTAAATTGGAGATTTTCTCTTGACTACCATTTATTTAAGGGCCTTACCCTTTATTTAAGGCCCTTGAATATGAGTGTTTTGTGCTCTTTTGCATATATATGTTTGTATTTTGTTATGATTAGGAATTAGGTTTATAGTCATGCTTAATATTAATGATATGATGATGTATTTCTATGCTTAATATTAATGATATGATGATGTATTTCTAGACTTATTATTAGTGACATGATAATGTATTTTGTGTTTTTTTTAATGTGATTCACATGCCCTGGATATAGGATTATACAAGATTCTCCATCTCTATGGATAAAAGGTTATTTATAACTAATATTATTTACATTTTTTCTTTCGAATTTTATACTTCAAAGTGCTTTGTAATAATGTGACTCCATAATCTAATAGTTTGACAATTAATCTTAATCTTAATTTGAAATGAGCACTTTTTTTTATTTAATTTTATTGTTAACTTAGATTACAAGAAATTTAATGAAATATTTGTATTGATATGCATAGTGAAGACATTATTGTGATGGTAGTGGATAATGCATCTAAGTTTGATTAATGATTGATCTTTTTTTGTTTGGAGCAAAGTGATAATATCCCTAAAGAGATTGTTGTCCCTCTCCAAGTGGTGTAGTCCTCCTTTCTTCTCTGTTAAAAAGCCAATAATGTTGAAGTTGCCTCCAATGATCCATTTTTGTGCTTAGTAAAGTTCCTTAAGTACTAGTTGGAACCTTAAAGTGGATTGCAGATGCCATGTCATTATTCTTCTTTAAAGAAAACATCTTGAGGACAACATACTCAAATAAATAAATCTGGTAAGTTGGTTCCCTTGTCACCTTGTCCCTCTATTTAATGGCTACTAAATCCATTTGATATATCATCTTCAACATAAAAATGAGAACTAAGTATATGATCATCCAAACACAAGCACATGCTCTTTACACCAAATGGGTAAATATAGTATTAGAAGGGAAGGAGGCATGGAAGGACATGCTTATAATTTGTATCACTTTTAGTGTGTGATGCATTAATAATAAAGTGTAATTAATGTTAACATAGAATATTATTATTGTAATTATGAAAAAGTACATCATATAAAGATGTAGTTTTATGTGTTAAGTATATATATTTCAAGACACTTGTTGTACTCATTTTCTTATCTCTCATATATATATTCTTGAATAATTAAATACTTAATATCTTAATGTTTTCAGTATATTGGTATTAGAGTAATTTATCTTGTTGTATCCATTCTCTTAACTTATATATATATATATTCTTGAACAATTAAATATTTAATATCTTAATGTTTTCAGTATATTGGTATTAGAGCAATTTATACAGTAAACATTTGTTACAAAAAAACATGAACCATTCTTTGGAAAATAAAAGATATATATACAAAGATTTAGAAGATATTTGAAAAAGAATTGAAGAATAGAAATCCTTATAAGCATTGTTATTGTTTATGAAAATCAATTTTCTCTTGATGAGAATATCCATGAGATAGCCACTTCAAGAGAACATGCTAATTATAATTAGATCAAATTCTTGGAACTTCTTCTAAAGGAAGAAGCCTATCATTTGATTGTAGTCACACTTGAATCTACAACCTACAAATCATGAGGGACGGGGAAAAGGATCCTGGTTTCATAAGATGGATCACTCTAACGGTTATAATTCTTAAATGAAGTTGAACGAAGAGATGATATTTCCATGGACACATGTCAAAGAAGAGAAAAATTCAACTCCCATGTCATGACAACAGATGCATATGACCAATCCGATTTAAATATTGTTAATAAATCATGGGTACAAGATTTGAAATGAAATAAAAAACTAAAGAAGAAATTTTATTGATTACAAAATGCAGCATAAATTACATTGTAGTGGACCTTATTTAATTACATGACAAAACAATTTGCATAACTGAAATTGAGCATACATGACAAAACTGTTTACATAATTGGAATTTAGCATAATCATTTAATTACAACCACATTTAAACTAATTGAAGCGTTAATCTTCAACACACCCTCTTAACATTACCATTTTAAAAAACTTTAAAAAAAGATGATTGACAATAAAAACATAAAAGAGAAAACATTTTCTGAAGCGTATTTTCTTTTCTACATATTTGGATTCTTGTAGGTACTCCATCATGATGTCTCATCACCCTCGTAAAGGTAGAATTTTTTAGTTGGATTTCCGAGTTCCTGGATTCCACCTCCCTGGACTCCCAAATCACAAATCTCTTGAAATCAATTACTAGACAATCCACATGTCTCATAACCTCATTAACTAGTGAGGGATCCTTCCCTATACCACAACTCCCAAATTAATTGGACAACAATCTATATTGAGTTACACTATCTTGACTCCTTCATGTAGCGAAGAAAGAATCTGACTATTGTTCACACACAAAATATGATCTAATACATTAACAAAATATTTACGCGATCAGTGTTTATATCTTAGAATTTGGAGTGGCTTACCATCTATGTTTTTCCTAGATTGAAGGAGGATGGGACACGTGTACTGTCCATATTGATTTTATGGTTGTCGTTTAAAATTTGAAATAAACAATTATAGAATATATATATATATATATATATATATATATATAATAACTGGTAGCATGGATAGCTCAGAGGTCATGCATGGATAACAGGTAGTGATAGACAACCAATTTAACTAAAAACAATAACATGTAGCTAAGACATAGATAACATGTGATTACAACTAAGCATGGAGAACAAGTAACATATAACTTATTCATGGTACTTAACTTGTTACCTATCGTTGTTCACCGGTCACAAGTTAAGTGGTTGTGCTAGTTAAAATATAATTGTATAACCAAAGCTCCTAAGTCAATGAATATCGACAACTACCATAACCGTCTTCTTTTCCTCATGGTGCATATCTATTTCACCTTATAAAAAATAATGAGGAAGGTAACTCCAGTAAATATATTTTTCCACCCTGTGAACCATTACAAACATTTTGTTCTTGCAGATCGTGGCTTTAAGCAGTCTGCCAACATAAATTTGCAGGTGTTTCCTCCTCGTTGCATCAACGTGTTTCCCTGCATGTCATTGGATGCCTCCCTTCACATGACTTGATTGCTCTTGCATGCAACAATCTATCATGAGTAGATATGAGTAAGCTCTTTTAATTGATATGCCATCTCTCTATTTGTTGGTGGGAATTTTGGTAGGTAGCTTTATCAAATGGCGACTAAGATAGTTAATCACATCAACCAATTGATTACAATAAGCTCATTGTTCAGGATCTAATACCATGTTAATAAATCATGGGCACACGATTTGAAATGAAATAGAAAAACTAAACAAGAAATTTTATTGCTTAAAGAGTGCACAGTGCAATGATTACATTGTGGTGGTCCTTATTAGTCCCTTCCCGCAGGTAGTGCAGGGACTATAGAAACTGGCCTGCGGTTATTTGCAATAGTTTTCACAACAATCGATGCATTTTAACCTAATTTTTTAGAATCATTTTGTCTCTTGACCAATCAATCATTTTCTATCCTAATTTAGCCTCTTTTCGAGGCTGTGGCTCAAAAACTTAGCTTTAGTTGAGTGCTCATCATTGACAACCGTAGCTGTTAAGGGAGTGTTGCCACGACAGTGCCATGCACTTTTCCACGAGACATTGCCATGAACCTTGCCTTATAAATAAAAAGGCAAGGTGTGATTGTATACGTAATTCTGCCTGTGAATAAGGTCTGAAAATTAAACTCGAGTTGAGGGGAGACTGCTTCTGCCTGCTTTTCCAGCTCTCTTTGACCAACTCTAATATCGAATCGAAGACCTGCTCAAGAGAACGATTTCGGTGGCTTGAATTGATCATTTTTTCTCTTGTTATTATATGTTGGGAAAGATTTGGCTCCATTGTCTTATAATTTCTGGCAATACTAGAGGAAAAATCATAATAACCAGATTGATAATGGAGGAATCGAAGGATACTCATCCAATCTTCGATGTTCCTGAGAAACCCAAAGAAAAAGTTGAAAGCTAGAATGGTGGTGATGCAAAAGTAATAGAAGAACAAAGGACCTTGTCCCGCGTTAAGGAAAGAGTGGGAGGGGAGTTACAGGGAGGATGTATTTCATCTGTTATAAAGGGATGGTTTTTCAATCATACAAGCTTTCGTTCCCAATCTTCCTTTTTATATTTTTCTTTATCAACCTTCTTCCCCTGTTCATTCTCTACCTCCATGGATGTTCTTTCATCTCTACCATTTGTACTTTGATGGAAATTATCTTCTGAAGTAACTGTTTTTTCTTTCTGTAGAAAAACCAAGGAGAAGCACAATTAGCTTAGGAAGCCACTATAAAAAAGGGACAAAATCATGTTACCAAACAACACAAAACAAGCAAAAATTAAGAACATGATAACAGACCTTGACCACGTTTTTTTTGTGTGAATACCGAATGGAAGTTTCTTCCGAGATTTGTCCATAAGATGGTCTTGTAGAAGCTGACACATTGGGAATGGAGGTTGGTCCAGTGCAGTCTGGTAGAAAACGTGTAAATTCCTCTAGTAATTCTTGATGAGCATAAAACAACTTTTCCAGCTGCATACAGTCAAATAGAATTAAATTCTTGAAGGAATAATAGTCAAATAGAATGATTTTTTTGAAGGAATAACATAGCTGAGGAGAACCATACAAAAAAACATTGATGTTCCCTTTTTTGCAAAACAATAGAAAATACCTCTCGGTATACTTCATCATCTGATTTTTCCCTTTCCGATGCATATTCAATATGACCAAAAAGGTCTTGTATACGCTTTCATCATTTTGAAATCGTGTCTGAAATTCATAAGCTAAAAGTGTAAGTGAGAAAGCTCACAACCCTAAATTTTCAAACTATCAATGTTCTAATAAGCTATGCTACAACAAGAAAAGGTGCAATGGCATCCCAGGTTGAAATAATTTTCATCTCCAGTGTGTTTTTGTTGTTTTTGTTTCTGGGTGTTCAAGAAATCTAGGGCTGGGATGTATTATCATAAACATGCATGAGCATTGTATATGTGCAAAATATTTTCTTTATGACTTGTTTCCAAATAACGTAACAATTAAACATAGTCCAAGTGATTTCTATGATCAAGAATTCATCTCCTCTTCATAATTCATACTGTTGTAAAAGGATTGAAGTTTTCACTTGCAATTATTTTTTAATGTCTCTTAAGTCTAGGGTTAAGATGGATTGCAATAAACATGCATGAGCACTTTTTAAGTATGCAAAAAAAATTCTTTATGAATCGTTGCAAGTGACGTACCAGTTAAAAATAATTTCAATTGATTTCTATGGTCATGAATCTCTTCTGTTCTTAATCCATACCATTGCTTTTCCAATGTTACTTTATTCTATTCTAAATTTATCAATTCTATTATATCATAATCCAATTAGCCCATTCTATTATTCATTCAAGTTCTAAATGATCCCAATATTGTTAATTTTGCTCATGTTCTTTTAAACCAGTTCACCATTTCAAAACCACATCTAGTCACTTTAAATTAGTTTGTAAATAAAACAAAGCTTTGAAGTGGCAAAAAATTAATATGTCATCCGCATTACCTTGACGTTGACAACATATTTGATTGCTAGGTTCAACTCAACAGGTTGTTTGCTTGTTGGGAGTTTTTTGGGAGGAACTGTAATTTCATACCCTTCCGACATAAAGGTATTTAAACCCAAAATAAGAGAATGATGTCCCTTAAATAAATATCTCAGCTGAGATATAACACTAGTTGTAGCAACTCTGCAGAATTGCCAGAGTAGTCCTTAGTACTATGATTTATAGTCGTTGAAGAAAAAAAAGAAAGATAACATGTTTCATTGATTGATAATGCCGATATTTAGAAAAAAAAAGGTACAGACCTTTGGGCCTTGATATCTTCCATGATCTCAAGAAACTCATCATATTTCTCCCTATTGTTCTTGAATATATCTTTGATTTCCTTGAGATATGGAAAAGCATATCTGTTTCCCTCTGTGATCCTTCAGAAGGTTCCTGAGCTGTATTATATCATCCACAAGCAATTAAAAAGGTCAGAAAATAAGTAGATTACCCATCATGCCTTTTTTATTTGCAAGATGCAAACAAACACACTTAGAATCACCAATTAAGGAACGAAACTAGACCTACAAAAATAGATGCAAGATGAAAACAAACACACTTAGAAGCACCAAGTAAGGAACATAACTGGACCTACAAAAATAGATGTATGAAAGATACACATCCATTCAGTGATACAAATCCATCCAGGCTCCATTCTTGTCAAGGTCTGGAAATGCTTCTATAAAAAAATTGACAGACGTTCTAGTAATAGGATAAGTGACGACCATTTTTCATTCTATACTTGTGATGTTCAAAAGTACGTGCAAGAGCAATCCGAATTCCACCAGATACCGAGGCTGCTGGTTGGCCTCGTTAGTATCGATAGTTGAACCCAGCCAGAAATTAGTATTTCCCTCTCCCTTTGGTTGATCGGTCTAAAAGAAAGTGGAAAATGCCTCCAGAAGTATTACTCTTAACACGTGGTTTTTGTGGCACACAAATACACCATAGCAACAACAAGTGTTGATCATGTAGATCGTTGAATTAAAAGCGTTCAAATTCCAAAGCACCTGCTCAAGTTAGCGTGCAGTTGGGAAATTGAGGTGGTCGTTGGAGGTGGCTAGTCTTCCTCGACCTTCACACAATACAACCATGTAATAACCATCATGTTAGGCACCTCTAGGTTCACGTCAGCAATAGCTCTGCTCGCCCTATCTATTTTTGCATTCTTCCTCATTTCTATGTACTTCTTTTCTTGACTCATCAGATATTCCATAAGCACCATCTTTGACTTCTCTTTCACACCAGATAAATCTAAGAAATCCTTGCCATCCCTCTCTTTTCCTCTAAAGATAAGATTTTGATCTTGTGGTTCCAATCCAGTGACAGGAGCAAGCAAATTTTTAAACTCACTTGAACAAGGAATATTAGATTAGTAATTCAATTCCAGAAGTCGGACAATTTTCCCCTCTTTGCAAATACAAATACATTACAAACAAGGAAATATGACTCTGGACGGGATCGGCCCCAGTGAGTTAGGGGCTGGTGCAAGGTAATGATACCCAATTATGACACGTTAGTTGCAATGACATTCTGGAAAAACAAAAATATTATCATTAAAATGAATTATTATGGGTACCTACAAAAGTTTTTTGGATTAGGTGTAAAAATATGAAACGTAGAAAAACGGATGACCTTCCGGAATATATAACTTTTATTTATGGAAAATTGGTATAACCACCCCAAAATGTCATTATTTGAAGATTGGTATGTTATTTTTTTTCTAAAACATAATGCACATGTTTTTGTTGGTCCACATGTTTGCTATGTAAATTTTTAATTTACGAGAAAAAAATATGTAGAGGCATAGGCAACAGACAAATCTTGTGAGGGGCTATTTTTCCAAAATTTTAAAAGTTAATTTTATATATTTTTTAAATTACCGAAGTCAGTGAAGCCCTAAAACGACATGGTCAAGTGTTGAGCCACCATATCATGGTCTAAATATATATATATATATATATATATTTAGGTTGTAGGTATTTTCGTACTCTTGTGCGGGTTCTTTTCCGTTTTTGAAATAGGCAAGCCAATCAAAAGTTATAGGCCAAATAAATGACCCATGTTTTTTACAAATTTGACATGAGTGTAGTTAAAAATGAATTAAAAATAGAAAACAACAACATATCTATTC